>SWDT01000245.1:0-93434 GCA_009193035.1 Halicephalobus mephisto | reverse complement strand
CAAATTATTTCATTTATCCATCCATAATCTTTCTCTTTTATAGATTACAGTAAATCTTATCAAATGAATTTCCCTTGGAGTTTAAATCTGAAGAATACCTGACACCTAGCCTCTTCCATCTCCATTTCAATTTCAATTTTTCTGTGAGGTAGAGATATGCAGGAACTTTCTCAAATTCATTATGATTATTGATTTCGATTTTTCGGAATTTCTGATTCAGTTCCTGATATCAAAAATTAACACAATTATCGAGTTCAAAATATCTTCTCTAATTCCTCTCTGAAATCCATCAATTCCTCCAGTGTTATGTTTTCAACCTTATCAAAGTTTATTTGAATTCCCCAGTTAATTCCTATTTAATAACAATTCTATGATAGTTTCAGAAGGACGATTGAAATTCAAATTATCAAAAAGTCCATTTCCTTAGAAAGTGCCCTAACTTTTTCGTTCCAGAATGTTCAGCAATAACTGTACTCTCAAAATATCCATAATGATCTCATTAACAATCATTGAAAATATAAAAATAAAAATAAAAAATCGTTCACTTCCAAGTCATATTGTAACACCAACAATTGTCCAATTTCTATCCATATAATCAAGCACAAATTTCTAAAAAATAGTGAATAGGATAAATTCAGCAAAATCAACAAGATAGATTTTCATGTCTATTTGAAAATAAATCACCATTTTGGAATCGAAAAGGAGGAAACTCGGTGTGAAAGAAGATCGAGATGTTTTCCATAAAGAGAACAGAATTCAACAAAAAGTATGAATGAAATGTTTCTTGATTCAGGAGTTAATTTCAAAGATCTTCCTCCATTTATCTATCTTCATAGACTCATATGGTTGGGAACTGAATATCGGATCCCTTCTTTGTCGAGAACTTTGGACAGTCTTTTTAAAGTCGAAGAATTTCTTAACAAGGGAAGTCTAAAAATGATTAAAATTAACTTTTCATATATGAAACATTGCTCCAAGTCCATTATGTTCAACAGTGTTCTGCAGAGAGCATTCATGAACTATCTCAAAAACAGGTACTACAATTTTACTTTTAATAGTTCCAATTTGACAATGATGTTGATCAGACTAGTTAATGATCGGAATATAAACTTTCGAACATAAGCTTCATTATTAGAGTAACTAGTGATTTGACACCTTACAACAAGTGTATTTAGTTGTATTGTTTTTATTATTTCTTATTGGGAGTTCACAACAGAGTAGATCTCGTGAATACTATAAAATTTGCATATTAGGAGAGACAAATAATTTTTAAAATGACCATATGTACTTATATATCTCCAATGACCTATTCTCTGTTATTCTATTATATAACTTAATATCATCAGGAGCAATTTGATTGTCCTAGATGACTACAAATAACTTCTACCATTCCACCTCCTCAAATATCCTCCAAATGTTATATCAGTAAGTCTCAGAAATCGGTACTCTTCAAATTTTAAACTTTTTTATGACATTCCTTATTTCATGGGTTTCATTCTTAAAAAGATTTGTTATTCAGTCTTCCAGGATCGTATAAGCTACTATTTAAAGTAAAGTATCAAAGGACCTCGGCTTTTGAATTATTTTCGACGAAAAGAAATATTGGTATTTTGAATGTTGCATTTACAGACGAGTAAATGAATGTGAGGAATTCCTGGAATACATATGTGTGGTCATTAGGTCAACCAAATGAATGAACATTGGTGCAGTTGTATGGACTCAGTTATTTTACTCATGACGAAAACGATATTGTTGTCCAGAAGCTCAAGACAAGAGAAAGATTAAAAAACACGAATTTAATAATCTCAAATGATTTATCTGAACTAATTGTTGCTACCGAGAGGAACTCTGAAGGAAATAAATTCGGATCCCTTGGATGTCTTCTGCTGAACAGAATCAAACGGAATAAACTTCATTATTACTAGAAATATAATATTCTTAAAGCTGTTCTGATGATTTATGGAAATGGATTTGTATCACATGTGAAGAATTTGTTCAAATAACATGTACAGAACAAACCTTTTTATTTCGTTCCTGTGAAAAGAGTTTCAATTACAAACTGTTGACATGTTAAGTGTCGAGAAGAAGAACAGGAAATTCACAGAATTACAATGATTCTGAAAATTCTTCTACTTTAGCTAACACAGACCAAGTGGATTCAAATATTTATATCTCCAGTTCCTGAACTTAAAAATAATATTTTGATTTTGACTCAACTTCAGAAATACTTCAAGGACAATAATGCTGATGAGAGGATTCTTCTGAGCACTAATATGATGTTAGACGAGAACAGTATCTTACTCGAATTATTCTGGAGAAACTTGTGCAGATACCAGCACTTGATGGAGATACAGTGAACCTCATACAAGGTTACTTGGTCAAAAATCAAGGAAATTAGTTTCTCATTAACATAATCAAGGTTTTGTAGTCGAAAATTCACTCTATTTCACTGAATGGGACAGTATTTCTCAGTTTATATTCTTCTTTTCCTTGAATTTCTTTCTTATTTCCATCCAGATTTATATTAGAAACTATAAATTCATCTTTCCCATATCTGTCATGAGATAACTCAAATGATAGAATCTGAGGACATTTGGGGTTTCTTCTGACTCTTAAGAATATCTTGTATGGTTAAAACATTTTTATTTCTTTATCACTTTCTATTCCTTCACCGATAAACACCTTGAAGCTATGAGAAACATTTTGGAGATTTTCAATGACTGTACGGAATCTTTGATATCAAGAAAGTACTCCCATGATTGCTTTTCTTAGGTGATCTGTCTTTGACTGGAGTTCCTTATTCCATTTCAATACATTCATAATTTAACCTTTTCGGGAAGAATCGATGTACAACTTTATTTGGATTCTAGATCAACAGTCACCAAGGGAACCTCTCCAAACAAGTCCCAGAATTCATTCGAATAAAGGATTTCTTAACTGTCCATCTCCTTCATGAAGTCTATTCGGAAAAAGTAGATATTTCTCCAATTCCTTTTAGAGTTGGTTATATTCCTCATGGTTCTGAGGGCATTCAGGTTTCTGTTTCTACTTCTTACCTGACATTCAAAGTATTTCCATCAACATCGTCTACCAAGATTATGGAACCGTCTTCACCAAGGAGAGTCAGATATTTTGCGTTCAGACGGTAGATGTGCTCTCTTCTGAAATAGGTTTAGAATATCCAGATCGTGTTGGGAGATAACATCAACTGTGTTATCAGTGCAAGTCTTAAACATATCTGTGAAATAAAGTGAGTTAGGTTAAAAAGTGGTAGAAATTAATACCAGAAACATTGGGAATTCCCAGAAGATCTCCGATTCAAATAATAATCGAATCCTATTGGTTTTAATGGAGTAGATGAAAGAGAATGGCGTGCATTCATAATTGGTCATCTATTACTGATGTACCTTGGAGGTATCTAGACTCCAGTCCTTTGGAACAATGATTGGAGAGGGAAAACTTTTCATCTCCGACACTATCTTAACAACTCAAAAACTGTTCTCTGACACAATTAAATCAGCAATTTCAAAGTAACTTTTCCAATGATGACAATAACTTCACCTATGATCATAAATGTTTCAAATATTTATTAATAGAAACAAATTGATAGCTTTTTCTAAGTAAATTTGGAAAAAGTTTCCCATTCTAAATATAAATTTCTAGAGGTTTGCAACGATTGATCATTGAGAGAATAAGAAATCTAAGAATGACATTAGTCGTGGGACGAAATCAGATGTTCTTATCTTTTTTTATCCATTTGATGTTCGAACAGAAATCAACGGCAATTACTGTTTTCCGAAATATCAGAAGTCTACGGGTAATTAGTGGAAAACTATGAAGTTTCAAAGTAGATTTTTAATTCAAAAACTACTCAGAGAATTATTAATTTTAGCACTCGAACGCTGATACTCAGGAATAAGAAACATGGTAATGTTGGATAATTTCTCGTAAATTCCCTTATACTGATTAAATACAAAAATTAAAAACATAAATAATTGTACAAATATTGCTAATGTTCTTGAATTCTTTTTTGAAATGAACCGAATTGTCATTCTCGTTTTCATTAACTTTTCTGATTTGTTCATTCTCACAAGTGGAATGAATACAATAATAAACATATGTAACATATTATGAAACATCATTTCGTCTCCAATCTTGATGTAGATGTTGAAATTATTTAAATGGACATTGATATTCTCACGGAATTGCATCAACTCGGATTTCTAGAACTTTCTGAAACATTTCAGAACTCGAGGTTCTAGATATTTGTTTCGAAATTATATTTTTATAAATATATGAAATAAATATCGTTATAAAATTGCTTTGGCACAAATTATTAGACTTTTCTAACAACTTCTGCCATTCTCGATTTGATATGTTGGTTCTAAAATTCTTAATAAATACTGGAATCTTCTAGAAAGTTCTAAACCTATGAATCGAGGTAATTTCGTAAGTTTCATTTACAATGTTTTTAATAGCATGATTCTTGGAATTCCTTAATTTTCGTGCTGAAGTGGAATCTAATGTAAATTCTTACGATAAAAATCTTTTCTAAAACGATAATTGTTCCCGCCATTTCTGGGATCAAGTTCTGTAGTGTTGTTATGTATCAGATATCGTTGGATAAAGAGTGTGTTGAGAAATTATGTCCACCCATTACTAGAGAAAGTCCATATCATTTCACGTACAAAATGAATCGAAAGAAAGAAGTGGCAAATCTGGTAATTCGATAGTGAAATCAATTTGCCTTCTTTTTCTATTTTAATAACAATTCTGGAAGCTCCCAGAATATCCATGAGTTGAATACTGAATAATTCCGGGAATTTAAATAACAGTATGCCTACCGATGATATGAGAGGATAAAAGATTCTCAGTATTTGAGACATTTGGGGAATTAAAACCTTCATTCAAATATGAGAAAGAACTGATACTCAGGTTCACGCTCTCTGGAAAATAACTCTTCTTTCTTTTGAGGAATGCTTTAAACACAACAGAGAATCTTCTTCGGGAATTGGAGATTCTACGAGTACTATTGTCGTTGAGGAGATCCGTTCTGTAAGATACTCGTTCAATTGGGCAAGGAACAAGAGACATCGTTATATTCTCTGGTTTCTTTGGAAAAGTTATGAACTGTGAGAAAGTAGTCAACTACAGTGAATGAATGAAGGCTAAAATTGAGTATGTCATCAGTTCTACAATATCTTTCACAAATCTGGTCAAATATCAGGGAATTTGACACTAGGGTTTGAAATCTAATTTGTTCCTTATTCATATTAATGTTGATTATTGATGATAGTATTGTTCTGGATAGATTGATTCAAATGACAATGAAGTTGATTTCTGTAAATAATGTTTCTGATCTTTGAAATGTCATTCATCTGTGGTGCAGTAAAGTAAATTCAGAGCACAAAGGTGTGAATAAAATTTAGTTTCGAGATTAATCTTGCAGAATTCAGTTCAAAGAACATTTCACTGGTCTGTATTTGATTTTGTTTTTAATTTTTCTTTTTCATTTGTTAAGAGCATTTTTGGACTTTAATTATAACGATTTGATACTTTCAGATTGAATATCGGAAATTATAATCAATAAATTTTGCTCACATCTTAGTCTCTAAGTTGTAGATAAAGTAGTGATGGACACACGGAGCCTAATCAGAAGAAAGAGGAACGGAAGAGGTTCCATCACCGAGTATAATGGTATTATTAGGATGTTATCAACAGTCATTTTATTGATATTCAATGGAACAGTCGTCGTCTACAGTTGCTCGCTCCGAAAAAAAGTGTATTGCTTGTGGTATTACTAAGAAGTGGAAAGATGAATGTGAAATAAGAATTTATAATGTAAAAACAAAAGAAAAGTCTCATTATTCCCGGTCTAAAAACAAATCCATCCACGAAATTATTGATGAATTAGTTACAAAGTATGGAAATCATATTGGGATTATTGCTATAGATAATGAATGGAGTCATTTCAAAAAAGAAGATTTCAAGAAATATGGTAATCTAGTCCATCTCGCTACCAAAGAGGAACTGGATTTTTGGTATTATTTGGAAGAAAAAGTTAAATACTCTGTTGGGGAGTCGATTATTCGATTTTATTACAATATGATTACTTTATATCAGTGCACAACAGCTGCCGGAAGAAGAGTGACATGGAAACAGTTTGATACAAGAGAACATGGATTCAGTCAACGCATTGATTTCGAGTACGTCGAAAGGATGTTCGGTCTCAGAATGAACCAAATCCATATTGTTTTTGACGATAGTCGAGAGAACGTTAATGAACTGTATGGTTCTGAATTGGACAAATACGGTTTCAAAAGTATCACTTTTATTAAAATGGCACGGTATGATGATAAGTCACTACTTCTTGCCAGACATTTAATTTCTGATCCAGAAGCTCCCATCTTAGTTAAAATTCATAAACCTAATAAAATAAGCATCCCCAACACTTACAGCATTGAAGATTGCAATTTCATCCACATTCCAAAACTAGTTGAAGAATATGAGCCAAGAACGGATATTATGGGAATCGATCTCGGGTCAACCAGATCTGTCTTGGCTGTTTCTAGACATACAGGAATCCATGTTATTCCTTTTGACAACTCTTCTCCTGGAGACCTCTGGACGGAATCTGTAGTCTCATTTGACGAAGAGAAACCGATTATTGGAAGAGCAGCAGTCAGAAGACTCAGAACCAAACCTGATCATGTTATTTTCGACCATAAACTTCTGTGTAATTATGATCATCGATATAATATCTCAAAGCAGTCAATATGGCCTTTCAAGTTCAATGTAAAAGATCAGCCACATTTAGGATCACAGACCTGCCATGGTCTGGAAGATTTTTCCCTATCAAAGATCAACGCAATCTTTCTGGAAAGGATGACAAAAGCAGCAAGTGAGTATCAGGATGTATTTAATAATAGGAATTCTGTAAGAAAAGCAGTCATCACTATCCCAAGATATTTTGACCATCAATATTCACTAGATCCTATAATTTCTAGTACCATTGAATCAGCGAAGTTGGCTAATATAGAAGTAATAGACATCATTGAAGAGACCCACGCCGATCTCCTCTATTATTTGTCCAATGATAGGTATTCTGAAATGATCAAACCAGGAAAGAAGATTGCCATCTTCGACATTGGAGGAGGAACCTGTATTTGCAGAGTTTATGAAATTTCAAAATATAAGGGCAATATGTGTGCAACTTGTATCAAAGAATCACATCCAAATTACGATGCCCTCCGTTCAGGAAGAGATATTGACAATATAATTATTGAAGAACTAGAAGAATCAATTCCAGAGGATTTAAGAAGTAATGTGAAACTAAGAACATTGGAAGCAGCAAAAGAAATTAAATGTGATCTTTCTTTGTTGGAGAAAACAGAGTGAGTCAAACATTATGATAAATGAGAAAAGCATTTATTTCAGGTTTGACTTGTCGGATATTCATGCTCGTCTTGAGGGAATGGTCGAGTTCACAAAAGAGTGGTTCGAAGAGAAGTTAAAAACGCGTTTTGAAAATGATAATAATTATTATTATACATTTGAATTACTTCCACTTCCAACTTAAAGGAAGGATTGATGTAACCAGAGAGGATATTGGAAAGAACAATATGCTTCATTCAGTGGCGTAGATATTGTCTTCTTAGCCGGAGGAACCTGTAGAATTCCTTGTGTTCAAGAATGGATTAAAGAAAAATTCCCTAAAGCAAAACCAGTCATAGACGGACAACTGGAGATCATCACAGCCACTGGAGCTGCCATCCACGCTCTTCAAATCTTCAGTGGAGAGGTTGAGCCTTATATCAAAGCTAGGATTAAATACCGTAATCACAAAAAGAACAGATAAAAGACGTAGGCTACCGAATTAGTGTTTTTGAATTATAAATTGACTATTATGAAAGACCTTATGTTCCATATCTGTTTACAACTGTCTTAAAAATACTCATTATCAAAAAACCTTGATTATTATACGTCAGAAATCCATGCTGTAACTTATGTATTGTTCAAACAGGAAAATTAATTGTGAATAAATAAACTGCTTCTAATTTAAGTACAAATATCGAATATTTATAAAAAATATTGATAAAACAGAAATAATGCCTACTTTTATAGTTGTAAATCCAATCACAACATCAAGGATTTTACTGTAGAGACACAAAAAATCAACTTTTTTGCCGATCAGCTTCAAAAAACAGGAAATAAAAATAACTGAGAATACAGAACGAGAAAAAGAAAAACTCATAAAATGAAGAAATCCGATCTGAAATACCCTTGGTGAAATAAAGGAAAACATCTGCAAAGTTTTGCAATTAACCAGCCAATTGAAAAATGAGAATGAAATAATAATAACCAGAGGGGGAATTACATGGTGTCACAATATTTTAAGTGTAAAAAGTTGTGTTTTACTACTTTTATGAATATAATAGTAAATGTATGATTACTGGAAATTTACATTCTATATGAGAATAATGAAACAATGTCGATTGAGATTCAAACGAACATGTTTTTGATCAACGATAGTATTTTTCAATAAAGGAACTGTTTTATTCCATGCAAATTAAAGTTCTCCCAGTGTCTCTAATTTTTGACTAGCTTCTGAACTAAGAAAAAGTTTTAATAATTCTGTCTCTTCAGATAGATAGGAGTTCTAATGGAAGCAGGTCAAAATTTCGGTGCGGCAACGGTAGTCTATGTCACATTTCACCCAAATGGACGAACCTTGAAATTTCTTTTTTTTTAATGTTAGGACCATTCAGATCTTATTTTCAGTGATTTTTAACGTTTTTTACAAATTCTTAATAAATATTTATTTTTAACATCTTTTTACAATAGATAAGGCATATAGAAATAGAAAAGACTCACTTTTCACATCAATAATATTAAATTTGTCTTAAACTATGAGTTATAATGCATTATATCAGTATTTTAAAGAGAATTTTATGAATCTATCAATTACCGTAATTTTAATAAGGTAATGAATAGTAGTTCCGAACAGTTTGTCACTTTATCTAATGCTTGTTAGTGATATAGGAGTATATAACTAAAATAGTTAAGTTCATGGCTATATATTTTGAGCTTTTTTCAAACTTTTAATTCAAATTTAGACATAATTCACTAAAAGTTACTCAAGTTCTATCACTAGACACATGATTTTTAACCTAAACTCCTAAACTGATACATGAAATTTTACTGCAAAGCATTCATCATTTTGCAACTGAATAGATCTACGATAATAATTGGATATGTTATTTTTCTGTAAAAATTGATCTAAATGATTATTTGTAAGTACGAAGATGGAGAAAATTGTGAAATATATTGTAACAATTAAGTAACAACAAAAAAAGCAGATTTGGTATTAAATAATTCTAAAAACTAGAAAATCTGATGTCGTAGCACAAAAAAAGCCGCAAGTTTAATCAGTTCGCTATTCTGATCAAAATGTGACATAGACTACCGTCCTCACCCTGAATTCCCTGATTCCAAAAATAAACCTTTAATGTTGAGTTTAAATTCAGCATTTAGACATGATCATTTCATATTAAATGCTTCTTCAAACTCAAGAATAATCAGTTTCTGTATTGAACAAAATGCAAATCAAAGAACTGTTAGAAAATCAACAACTTTGCACTCCATATTATTGTAATTTCTCTCCCGCAACCGACCCAAATCCCACAAACAATATTTCTCCCCTACAGTAGGGTTGTTCTGTTTGATACAGTACTTTATCTACTCATTAGAAGAATTTTAATCTTCATGAAGAATGATAGAAAACTCCGTCTTCTTTTGGAATCGAACCTGCCACTTAAATTACCTGATAATTGTATTTTGAACCACTGAGCTACCTGGTCACACTTATCAAAGTTCTTTATTGTTTATTTACACCCAAGTGTTGAGTTAAAAACCATCACTATTAAGTAGATTATTAAATGAAAATATACTTATCTACACCAATTTCCATTAAAATAAATTAAATATGACAATTTTCAGAAATTCACTGTGATCCACTTCAGTCAGAATTATGATTTTCAATGATTCGTAACTTCTAATGTTTTTTATTCCTTAATAGTCATATATTCCTAAAGATTACATAAAGTGGCAAAGTGGAATATATCAAGCATATGTTGCACAGAAATTTACATAAACGGTTTAAACTTATTCAATTATTTTTTAATCAAATAACAAGACTGTCAACATTATATCATATATTAATATCATTACATTATTTGACAATATATCAAAAACTCAATTTCTATTACATTCAATAAATATCTGAGTGGCAAGAATTTCTAGAAAATGAAAGTGGACGTCTACTTTCGTTTTTGAAAAATCAGTGAGTAGTCACTTTGTTACCACGAGAATGAACTAGTCCATTCTTCAGTCGCAAAGTGAACTTGGCGTTCTGTCACAAACACTGTTCTCGTGTAAAATCCACTTTTCATGTTAACACAACTTAATTTTGAATTTCTATGAGTGTTTATTTGTAGATTTCATATATCTGCCTACTTTTTATCATTCATTTCTGTTTCAATAACAATTTATGACATCTTTACTGCCTATGATTACAGCATTATGATCCACTTTTGCAATTCTTGAGCGTATCAAAAATATGTGCAATTTACATAAAAAACAAAAATTTGCAATCCACTCCATAAATCAAGTAGGAAAGCATCAATCATAAATATTAATGAAAAACCAAATATATGAGCTAGTCTAGCCTAAGGTCAAGCATAAATCCAACCTAAACCTAACCTAAGGTAATTAGAATGGCTATTAATGAAATCTATGAGTTAACCTAAACTGCACAAATCTGTTAATGTTGTCATTTATTTTCGAATTATCCATATATCACTTTTTTATTGAAATGAAGCAATTTTAAAATAATCACAAGTATATAATTACAAAACAGAAATGGATTTAATTATAAAACAACTTTGACAAGAATTATTAGAAGTTTTGAAAAATTAAAGTAATTTAAGTGAGAATCTATTTTATGATTGTCTCATAATTTTACATGATTTCAAACTGAATGATTTAGAAATTGAGGTCACATGAGAGACAAAAACTTCGTTCATTCCCGAAGGATAATAGTTATATACCAAAGTTCTTTTAGATATTGAAAAACCCGTATTTACCCAAATATCCTTTCGGAAACCTTTTGTTCTGCTTGTAAAGATCAAGATTTTCAAAAAATATCTGATCCAACACCTTTCTAATCTTCAGAAGCTTATTGTTACGAAGATGCTTCATTTGAATTTGATTTGAATCAACTACAATCCAATTTCCCCAAACATCCAAAAAATCTACTATGAAACATATCTTTTGGATTTACGATTTTTAAAATCGGTAGTTAACTATTCTTACTCTTTCTTCCTTTTCAAACGTGGATGTCTAAATTTAAAAAAAAAGACATTTTTCAGTCAGAAATAAGAATGGAAAGTATAACATGATTTAAATCGAAAGCATACGTTATCTAAACTTTATTGAAGCTGTACTTTGGATAGTGATGTTAAGAACCCTGATAACAGGTAAAGACGGTGACTGAGAGAAGAATTTGAGTCAATAATCAAAGAAGGGAAATAAAGAGGGACTGAAAAGTTTTATTCGAGTTGGAAATAAACATCTTTAATTTACTAGAACTTTTTTGCATAGTGATTGAATATCATAGTTTAATTAAAAATAAAGATTATCCAATTCTTCATTGGAGTTGTTTTGAATGAGAATTTCAACGGTAATAAAATTAATAATTCAGAATCTTCCTGAATATTCAACAAATTTTTTTTTCGTTAATGAGGTTGAAGATCCACTAATAAATAATATTTAGCATACAAGAAGACAACTTAAGTGACTTTCCTCACCTTCATTGATTATCCAGTTAATTTCAATTTGTTGTTTCGTGAGAACTGATGTAAAGAATTAAAAAGTGCCGAACATATCATTAGATTCACCTCTTGGAAGATTTACGAGGTATCTACTGTACTTACTGTCAAAACATTCAACAGTTAACAAATTGAACATTTGATGGACTGAATATTGGATGTCAAAAATCAGACATCAGTCTTTTGACGAACCTGGGAAAATCTACAATTAACTATATAAACTATTCACAAACCTTGAAGAATCGGTCAAAGAGAGGTTGCTGTAGAATTCATAGATACCATCATACAACTGCAGGAAGAGATCCTCCTTCATGGATGTTGGTAATTCGTGAGTCTCGCTGTTGGGTAATATAAACAGAAATTGTAAAAAAGTAAAAGTAGGAATATTTATACTTCTAGCTCAGTGAAAATCTCTGCAGATCCATAACGGAACATATCCTTCAACTCAATCATTGTGAATCTATGCAGATAAGAAGTAAAAATAATGAATAATAATAAAAAATTAAATTATTATGGTGGGAGCAATCATTAATGCTAAAACTCAGGCTTATTACTCGTTCTCATACTTTGAGAAGAAGTGTCCTACTTTTCTATTGATTTTAGTCTTTTTTCTTTACTTCAAGTGTTTTCCTGAATAAGTACTTGACTACATATCAGATAATATGAACGGATTTGAATTCTATCTTTTTAACTTAATGAACAATTTTTTAAACAATTTCTAGTTATGTAATGTTTTAAATTCTATAACCATTTCTAGAGTCGTTCAGAACCAATTCTACAGTTGTAAAATTTTGCAGAATCTCAGATAATGTTTTAGGAACTTCTATAGAATGAAGAAAAAATTCACAGAACTTTCTTAAAAAACGAAAAACTCGAACAGTCTTTGATAGCACTTTAAATCTGCTTTCCAGAGCTTTATAATGATACCAAAATGAGTTCTCTACCCTACGATGAAAGGAGATATGACGTCGAAGTAAAAGCCTCACGAGTCTGGAAGAAAGACGATTGCAAAGATTCTCAGAATGCCACTTCGAACAGTTGAATGTTTCTGATATAAGATTCTCCGAAGATCATAGAAGTCTAATTATCCCGAGGGCAAGTCAAGTGATGTCCAAAATTCTGTATTTAAGGTAACTGCCTAACTCCTATCTCCCGCTTGGCAGGTATTAAGACTCATATATTTTATTATGTTTATCCTCTATACTATCCTATTATCCCTAGATTTGAAGTATTCGTGTTTTAATATATTTGGATAAAGAAGGATTACTCCTTTAGTCTAGTGATTAGGATTGCATAAACTATTTCAGGATCTACGACAACATATCACTAAAAATGTTTAACTTTGATATAACTAAAGGCACTATAAGATCTGCTTTTGGAGAGCAGAGAAAACAAGTTCTTAAACAGAAGAATATAATTGAATATGCTTTTCCAGGATGGAATAAAAGAATTTGACAACGAATCACTGTTTTTTCTAGATATATCATATTATCAAATGTTCTTAATATTGTCAAAATTACACCACAGCTGGTTCCTGTTGTTTTTGTTTCTTTGTGATATGAAAATTCCGAAAACTCCTGAATCATTCTGGAGATTGTTTTTAAGACGATTTCATCAAAATCTTCCATTCTCATTTTATAATACTACCATTTCTTAGAATTTTAAAATTCCTTTGTAGAATAAAAAAACTTTGAAATAATAGAGGAAATAATTTTGTGAACTCACAACCAAAATCAACTCGTTTTATTAGCACTTTCTGTTTTCTTATGACCCTTCTAGAAGTTATAAAATATTCGGGGTTTCATGTTGAGACAATTCTACTACACTTTGATATTTTTATATCCGTCTTGAATATCTTGTTTCCATCATAAGATGTCCTCATGAACCGCTGAAGAGATCTAGAAGCTTGAATTTAGTCGTTTTTCTAATTGTTATAACAACTACCTTCTAAGCATTTCATAACCTGCTTTCTGTGTAAACTCAGTAAAAGTAACGTTTCGTTTCTTAATAGCACTCATCCAAGTCTAAAAAGTGAATTCATGTTTTAATTTTGTTAATTTAGTTAGTTCTATCCCACAATTTAATCATGATAATAACTGGTATGAGGAATTAATTCAATTCTTGATGACCTAGAACTTTTCGAAATTTTTTCGTCTAGTTCAACAAGAAATGTAAAACCTGTTCTTTTCATGTTACAAAAAATAGAAACAGGTGTTAGGAAATTACCCGAACCGTATAGACCTATATTGTAAACATTGAATTCAAATGATTATGAAATGTTTAAAGTCTCAGAAACTTCTACTGAGTCTCAGAATCTTCTACACAATTCTCATTCTGTTATTGAGAAACAATAAAACGAACTCTGATTAGTTTTCTCTTTCCGGCAAGACGAGGATGCACTCTGAAATTTGTCATAGATCTAGCCGCTCTCTGAGGAGTTGTTTCTCTTTCCATGGAATTCAATGTGGCTATGACTTCGTAAGCTTCCATGACGAGACGGTAATCCCAGGGTGCGGTTAAAAACGATGCTGCATCAGTCATGTTTGCCAATTGATCCTTTAAAGGTAAATTTGACTTTGATAAAAAACAAAAAACTAACTTGAACGATCTGATCCCATTCCTTTACTGGCGCCTTGGGATCGATCTTGAAGTAACTCCAGGCCTGCTTTTTGGACATACAGAAGGTTATATTCGGCATCGTCATAGTTTTATTGACTATCATTTTCACTCCTGATTGTTTTGGATTATTTCCATGTTCGATGACCTAAAATCTCTTTTTATTATTTTCAAGTAAAAAAACCAACCATATCAGTGGGATCCCCGACTGCCAAGGGAATGAGGATAACGATAAGTCGTATCGTCGAAGTTTCTCGATGTATTTTCAGAAATATTCAAGTTTTTCTCTCTCCATTTTTCGCAATATCAATAAATTGTGAAATTTCAAATAAGTTACAAAATTTCTAATGTGAAAGTAAAAAGTAATAAAAAACGATTGAATATTAAAAGATCGGAAGAAAATTAATTTCTGTATCCTGTTGTCATTTCAACGATACTGAATTGGTACAATGAATTACTAATTTTTGTAATTTTGAACGATGTTTCAAAGAATAGTTTTGTAGATTGACGTGGAATAGACCATTGTTTCATATTCGTCTAAAATCAAAAAGTGAAATTAACTACTATTGTTTTTGTTGTGACTTCCTAAGGGACGCTGCAACGTAGGGAAAGAGGCACTGGAGTCTTTACAGAGTAACAAGTCACAACCTTATTCTACATCACAACCTAACAACCACACAATAACATAAACCTCGTAAGGTTACGGTAGTCGTGCTAAGACCCACAATTCAGGGAGCGTCATCTGTATGGCGTCTCTTCAAATCCCAACAGTTTGGATTCTTTTTCGTTCAACGTTATTTTCCAAAATAATGAGTGTATTGTTTATCTTAAAACATTTTTAGTAACTTTTCACCCTTATGTGGAGAGCCTGACATGAAATTCTAAATGTCATTAAGCATTAACATAAAATATATAAGATGAAATGATCGGATTCTGTCTTCAAAATTCAAAGTCAAAGTTGAAGGTTTGCCTTCAGAAATCTCTTTGGACAAGACTTCAGAAGTTGGTATCTGAAGAAAAGTTGAAAATTTTCAAGGATAAATATCATTGAAAAAAAACAGAAACATCAGAATTTAGGATTCTGAAGGTCGACTTCCAATTCTGACTTTGGATTCCGAATCTACAAATTCCATAATCGCATCCTACATATTTTTCTAGAAATCTAAGTACAATTTTTTATGTCAAAAAGCTGCAAAGTTACGTGAAATATTTTCTAAATGATTTTTACGTGAAATCATTATTTTTTAACGTACAAAAAATTATTTGTTCTACAAAAAATGAAGTTTTTAAGCTCATATTAAAGATGACTTTTTAAGGTCAGTAAATTGTTTTTTCATATATAGTAATTTTTATATGAAGTCGAGAAATTAATTTCCTCATATATAAAAACTGATTTTTATATGAAATTAATAAATTAAAATCTTTGTTCATATATGAAATCTGATTTTCCCGACATAATATCGATAAAGGATGAATTTTATTTACACTTTGGAAGTGACTTTACACAAAATTGATGAATTGTGATTTTCTTCACATGTTACCCGATATCGCAGATAAAGCAGCGTCCGTAGTCCTGTTGAGCTCCCTTAAAAAAAGTTGGAATTCCTTCAACGTTAATGAGTAACATTTCAGCTCCGGTTTTCCGTTTTTACAAATTTGAAATTCGACGTTGACTTTCGTTTCTCCAGGTTCGTCTGAAACAGAAGAACAAACAGGCACTGGAAAAGTTATATATAAAATTAAAATAAAACTAATAATTACCGACTACGGAATATCCCATATGGATCAACTTTGACATGGATTTCTGGAAGATTGTGGATTTTTAGGATGATGAATAAGAATTGTTTTGAAATCGCGCGTCCAAGGAGTGCAAACACGCTCGGGTAGTTGTTGACGAAATCGACTTTATCGCGACCGAATGCAACGGATTTTACTTTTTTTAATTACGAGATAAACGTGATCAGTAACGTCAGACCGAGTTCTCGATATATCGATAAATAAAAAGTAAAACATTTTGGCGTTGAGAACACAATCGATTTTTTTCGGAGATATTTGATCATGTAAATCGTGATCGGGATTTAATTGATCCATATATCACTTTTTTGTTTATTTTATTGTTTTTTAATTGTGTTATTTATAGAGTTAAAGGAAATTGACCAAGGTGCCTCGATGGACCAGTAATCAATCTACCAGTAGTTGATGACTCATTTTTGTCGAGTCCACTTTTAAGTCACTTTATTTTTTATTTTTTGCGGAATATTAATCTATAAAGTGATAGAAGTCGATTGTTGAGCAGTGCTAAAACCAGATGTCGGATAACGGACCGGGGTCTTCCATGTCCGTCAACGACATCCGAACCAAATTTGAGTCATCGTCGAGTCCCCAATCGATTAGTGACAATAATTGTGGAATCGTAGCTCGAACAAAAGGTAAAATTACAATAATTTTATTAATAATTCCATAATTTTAGGTCGATTTGAAAAAAATAAAAACAATTCCAATTATTCATCGTCACGGTACTTGAAGCCGCCGCCGTTGTTGCCGAAACCGAAGAATATAGAATCGGTGAAAATTTATATCGTTATTTTGTAAATTTTTTATTGCAGAAATTTCCTTCAAAAGCACCTCCGATTCCTAAACATTTAAATATACCTGCTTCTGGAGCCATTCCGAAACCGCCGTTGTCCGCTCCTCCGACGAGTGCTCCTGATTCTTATTTCGGATCAAATGAAGTCAGATTCAACATTAACGGACTCAAGGCACCATGCGTGACGAGATCAGCCGGGTGAGTGATGTGTTTTTAAATCACATAATGGCTAATCCCCTGAGGCGCTTGTTTGATTTTTTTTAAAACTTTTTACATCAGTTCATATTTATTCGATTACTATTTTAGACTGATTCAATTACTAAAAATAGTGATCTAAAAATGGAGAAATAGATTGTAGAATACTCGGTCCTTGGGGCATTCCCTAGATTAACGTTAATTTTGGAGTTTTTTCTTTTTAAAATCGGTTTTGCTGGTCTTGGATTAATGTTTTAGACCAATCCAGTTATCTAGAAGACTAATTTAAGAAGATAAAAAGTATATTGTGAGATAATTAATCATTTGGACACTTATTTCTCTACATCCAGGTGAATTTTGAAATTTTTGTAAATTAATTTTTAGTTATTTGATTAATATTTTAAGCCGATCCGATTGCGAAAAATACTTATCTAAAATAAAAAGTGAATCCTAAAGTAGTTGATTCTTTGGGCGTTTATTTTCTATAATTCGTGCCAATTTCGAAATTTTAAAAAATCATTTTTTATCAATTCTTGATTGGTACTCTGAGCTAATCCAGTTACCTAAAAGGATAACCTAAAAAGTAGAAAAAAAATGAATTTTGTTAAATCAGAAATTTATTGCATAACAGTCACTCCCTTAGGGCCTTTGTTTTTCTATCTTTTTAGACTGGGATTTTTGGTCCTGGATTGATATTTTAGACCATTTCAGATCTCGGAAAATTAATTCAAAAAAGAGAAAAAATAATATTACTTTTATGGAACAATTACTGTAGAGTTCACTTTTTACATATGTGAATCGACTTTTTTGGTCTTTGACTTGTGTATTGGGCTAATCCGGTTACCGAAAATACTTGTTTAAAAACAAACAAGATGATTCTTACGAAATCGAGAAAGTACATGTTCTAGGACAACAATCCCATACAGTCCATTTTTACTTTTTCAAATTAGTATTTTGGTCAAGATTATCATTCTAAATTAATTTAATTATAAAAATATTACTGCAAAAAATCTTGCGAAATTAAAACAGTTTTCAAAAAGTAACAATATAGTTTACTGTTTACTTTTTAAAACTAGTCTTTTGATCAGGATTGTTATTTTAGACAATTCAGAAATCAAAAATGATATTTTAAAAAAATAAAAAATAAATGTTATGAAATTAGAACTAACAGTTCTTAGAAAGTAACAATATAGTTTACTGTTTACTTTTTAAAACTAGTCTTTTGATCAGGATTGTTATTTTAGACAATTTATAAATCAAAAATGATATTCTAAAAAAATAAAAAAATAAATGTTATGAAATTAGAACTAACAGTTCTTAGAAAGTAACAATATAGTTTACTGTTTACTTTTTAAAATTAGTCTTTTGATCAGGATTGTTATTTTAGACAATTCAAAAATCAAAAATGATATTTTAAAAAAATAAAAAATAACTTTTATGAAATTAGAACTAACAGTTCTTAGAAAGTAACAATATAGTTTACTGTTTACTTTTTAAAATTAGAATTTTCGGACAAGATTGTTATTTTAGGCAATTTATAAATCAAAAATATTATTCCGAAAAAATAAATCATACAAAATCAAAGGTCCTAAAAAAGTAATAATTGTTTTCGTAATCTTTTTCAAATGCGAAATTTTTTTCCGTCATTGGACTCGCTGAATTCGCTTTACATATTTGTATATTGAACAACCTGTTTATTCTCAAAAGTGAATTTTATCGATCCCCACTTGAGTTTCATGATTTTTTAAAACTTTTTGAAAAACTGTAGTTCATAATGTTTGGAACCGAATATGTTCTTAAAAAAACAGCAGATTTGGTTGATCTTTTACAAAATTCTTCAAGAAATTCAATAAATAATTTTTTTCCGAAAAAAAGGTAAAAATTTTTTATTTGAATATCCTAACCCTTTTTGTGGATAAAATAAATCCTGTCCGTCATGCCTTTTTGGTTGACTTATTGTTTACATCACCTGTTATTTTAGATTTTTATTTTTATTTAGAAAATTTTCATTTTCGAAATTTTTATTTTTATTTAAAAATTTTTATTTTTATTTTCGAAATTTTTATTTTTATTTTTAAATGCAGTGCCAATCTGGATTTTTTTGGGATTTACTTTTTTGTCAACCAGGATCAAGTTGTTTCGATCACAGATCTGGTGATAATGATGTTTGTGATCAATGGTTAGTCGGAGTTTTCTAAATAATTACTGTAAAAATTAAAAATGAATTTTTTACGAAATTTCAGGATTTATTAAAAATTACAGTAAGGTATAATTATTTCGTAATTTTATGGAGTTTTGAAATTATTATAAAAATTAAAAATGGATTTTTTACGAAATTTCAGGATTTATTTAAAATTACAGTAAGGTATAATTATTTCGTAATTTTATAGTTTTGAAATTATTATAAAAATTAAAAATGAATTTTTCACGAAATTTCAGGATTTATTAAAAATTACAATAAAGCGTAATTATTTCGTAATTTTATAGTTTTGAAATTATTATAAAAACTAAAAATAAATTCTTTACGAAATTTGTTTCAACGAGAAATTTTAGGATTTGTTAGAAATTGGAATCAGCTACGTAGCTTTTTCGATGTTGCATAATAACGATTTCGTAATTTTATACAATTTCGTAATCAATGTTTTGAACTTGTTTTGTTCTTACAAAAACCCAAAACTTTCTAGATCAAAATTACAAGGCACATAATCCGCTATCTGTAAAGTCAAAAATTATATGAAATTGTAAATAAATATCCAACAAATAACAGCATTACAGTACTTTTCTAAAAAGGAATTATTTTAATAATTTACATATTTTTAATAATAATAACTTTTTCAACAATTATTGTTTTCAAAAATCTTTAATAATTTTAATTTCTTTTTAATTTTAATTTTTTTTTTAAATTTAAATTTTTCTTTTAAATTTTGGTGATTTTAATTTTTTTTTTTTAAATTTAAATTTTCTAAAAATTTTGATGATTTTTATTTTTTCAGTTCTACTGAAAGTGAAATCACCAGAGATTCCCTGATGTCTTGTGATGTCATGCCTTCGAATTCTATAGAAAGCGGAGCTGACTGTAGCAGTGCTGAGGAGAGTAACGATGATTTAAGCAGTGATGAAAAAGAATTCAATGAAAATAACTCCAGTGATCAAGGAGAAAGTCCGCTGTATTTGGCTAAACATAACACTCTTCATACTTCGGTTATCAATCAAATGAAAAGAGATGGATTATTTTCGAAATTAGGAGAAATCAAAAAACCACTGCCTCCGGTTCCGGATCGAAGTGGGAATTCCGAAATTGAAAAATTCGAAAAAAACAAAGAATTTTCAAATGGACAAGTTGAAAACGACGTTAACTTGAGACCCCCTACAGTACCTCCTCATCGAGAACGTCTACCTGAAAGTGAAGATAAATATGCAGATGTGGATCCGGCCAGGAGATCTGTTCTGATAACTTTGGAAAAGTTGGTCGTTGAAATTTGTCAAAAAGAAGAATATTTTATCAAAGTCCTTTCTTTCATGGTTCGAGTAAGTTTATTTTTGTAGAAATTTCTTTTTCAAAAACGTTGACATTAATATATTTTTTTGGAATTTTTAAATTGGCGCGCAGAGGGGGAGAGTTGTAGGGATAGAAAAAGTGGTGGTAAATCTGGCAAATCATTTCTGAAACCAATTCGCTCTCCTTTCACTCGCACTCGCTCTTTTTCCCACTCGCGCTTGTTCTTCTTTTTTACCTAAATTTTAGGATTCTCTGTTAAATTCTGCAGATTCGCGTTGGAAAAATTCCTCTTCCTAAAATGATTAAAGATTTAGAAAATATAAAATCATTATCGAAATCGACTCATTTTTCATTTTAGGATAACTCTAAAAGTTCTGAAATTTCATTTCTAAATAATTTCGTTCCATAGGTTTTTAAATTTCACAATATGATTTATAAAAATACTTTTATTTGATTTTCCAGGAATACCCAGAATACCTCAAGAAATGCGATAGTGAATCTAAGAAGAATAGTTACGAAAAATGGGCTCCAGTTGTAAATTCCATGGTTATTCATTTGAGACCTATTTTGGAAGCTCATGAAAGTCTATTCGATGTAATCAGGAAAATCTGTCTGGATTGGGATTCTAGAAAACCGAACTTGGCCAAGGGGATGCTTGGGTTGATTGATTTTCTGAAGATCTGTGTTGATTTCTTAACGAAGAAAAACGAATTATCTGGTCAGTACAAGCATTTCTTAGATACCAATTCCGACTTCGCCCATGCTACACAACAGTTCGAAAGACAGGTCCTAAATTGTCCCAGTATCCATGATTCTGAATTTAAAAACTTGTCTTACATACCTACTCCGATAAGTGCAAATTTCGGGAGTTCAGAATACGGAGTGACTTTCATGCAGCAACTGGACATGGTGCATCAGAATGTCGTCAGGTATACGTTGTTCATGAATCGTTACAAGGAGCACATTCCTCCAGAATCCGATGAAGCCAGATCGACGGACCTCGTTCTGGAAAAACTAGAGAAAATCGTCAAAGCCATAGACAAACAAATAGGCGAAAAAGAATCAATATCGACTCTGCTGAGATTACAGGAATCTCTGGATAAGAAATTCAACGTCCTAAAACCAGGAAGAAAGCTTTTGAAAGAAGGTTCTGTCTGGAGACAAACTAGGAAAGACTTATCCGAAAGAAAACTGATTTTGTTCAGTGATGTATTACTTATATGCCATATGGATTACAGTACTCTTCATAAAATCGAACTCCACAAAATGAAAATCCAAGTTCCTGAAGACGTCGAAAGAGAAAAAAGATTTTTCATTTTTAGTCCTCAGAAATCTACAGCCATAGATTGTGACAAAAAAGAAACAAGAGATTCCTGGGTGAATCAACTACAAGAAGCCCAAAAACATGCCGTTGATGTTATTAATCGTTTTGGGACAGAAACTGAACCAGTAAGTTTTATTTTTCAAAATAATTACGAAAATTCGAAATATTTAAAAAAATATAAAAATAAAAAATATTTATTTTCGAAAATAATTATTAAAATTTAAAATAAACGTATTTTTCAAAATAATTACGAAAATTCGAAATATTTTAAAAATGTAAAAATAAAAAATATTTATTTTCGAAAATAATTATTAAAATAAACGTATTTTTCAAAATAATTACGAAACTTTGAAATATTTTGAAAATATAAAAATAAAAAGTATTTATTTTCGAAAATAATTATTAAAATTTAAAATAAATATATTTTTCAAAATAATTACGAAAATTCGAAATATTTTAAAAATATAATAAAAAAATTTTTATTTTCTAAATTCTCTCAAAATGAATTTCTGATTTTATTAATTACGGTAATCTTGAAAATAAAATACTTTTGTGTTAATTAGTGGTTTTTAGCCTTCTTCTCATTCAGATGATAAAAAAGAAAATTTTTCCGCTTTGTGGATTACTGACGATGATGCGACGATGTGCATGATGCAGGACTGTTTGAAACACTTCAATCTTATCGTCAGAAAACACCATTGTCGGAAGTGTGGATATGTTATTTGTGGTGGATGTAGTGGATGGGCTCCTGTTCGGACTTTAAAATTCGAATCTTACAGAGTTTGTTCGGCTTGTTATAACGAAATTCAAAATGAGTGTAAGTTAATTTAGATTTTTAAATATAATTTTAAAATTAAAAAGTTTTTAAAATTTAATTTATTTTTAAATTTAAAAAATTTTTTTTAAATTTTATTTTTAAATATAATTTTCAATTTAAAAAATTTCTTAAAATTTTATTTATTTTTAAATTTAATTTTAAAATTAAAAAATTTTTTAAAAATTTTATTTATTTTTAAATATAATTTTAAAATTAAAAAGTTTTTTAAAATTTTATTTATTTTTAAATATAATTTTAAAATTAAAAAGTTTTTAAAAATTTTATTTATTTTTAAATATAATTTTCAATTTAAAAAATTTTTTAAAAATTTTATTTTTACTTATTTTCGGTTTTTTAAATTGTAAATTTAGATTTTTGAATTTTTATTTCTGTTTAATTTTTAATTATTTTTTAAATGAAAAGAGTTTTTGTTTTAATTTAAATTTTAAATAATTTGTTTTTATTTTTAAAAATATTAATTTAGATGCAATGGGAAAACTCTTCCCTGAGGACATGTTAATTTGGAGTACGGTAAATCCTCCAAAACCTCCTTATCCAGTAAATTCGTCTGAACCTAAAATTGTACAAAAAAATACTGGAAAAATAACGAAAATAAAAGATTTATTCACTCCACCGAAAAATGGACTAAAAACAAGACCACCGAATTTGGACGAAAGTGATCGAATTTGGGCATCTGGGTCCATGACTTATCAGTAAGTTTTTTTAATTTTTACATCGACTTTGAAAATTTTATTAATTTGAAAAAATTTATATTAATTTTGAAAAATTTTTATATCAATTTTAAAAATTTTATTAATTTGAAAAAATTTACATTAATTTTAAGAAGTTTTTATATTAATTTTAAAAAAACATCAATTTTAAAAGATTTATTAATTTGAAAAAATTTACATTAATTTTGAGGAGTTTTTATATCAATTTAAAAAAAAACATCAATTTTAAAGGATTTATTAATTTGAAAAAATTTACATTAATTTTATAAAATTTGCATTGCTTTAAAAAAGCATAAATTTGAGAAAATTTAAATTAATTTTAAGGAGTTTTTATATTAATTTTAAAAAAACATCAATTTTAAAAGATTTATTAATTTGAAAAAATTTACATTAATTTTGAGGAGTTTTTATATCAATTTAAAAAAAACATCAATTTTAAAGGATTTATTAATTTGAGAAAATTTACATTAATTTTAAGAAGTTTTTATATCAATTTAAAAAAAAACATTAATTTTAAAGGATTTATTAATTTGAAAAAATTTACATTAATTTTATAAAATTTGCATTGCTTTAAAAAAGCATAAATTTAAAAAAATTTATTAATTTAAAAAAACTATTAATTTAAAAAAATTTTATATTAATTTTGGAAATTTTTACATTGGTTTTTTTATATTTTTTAAAATGTCTACATGTTTTAGGTTTTTCTGATTAATTTTTCAGAAGTATTATGACTTTTTGAATTTTTTTTAATTTCTTTAAAAATTTAAAATTTTCGAATTAATTTTTTGAGTTTTGATTAAATTGTAAAAACTTCAGAGGTTCTATCCGATACGGTAGATTAATGTCGGATATGTTTCTGTATATTTATGCAGCTCGTTATGATCCAAAGTACATGCTAGCCATCAACGTTGCTGGTTATTCTTATACAGTATCCAATTCAAAAGAAGGAAAAACAAATTTCAAATTAACGTACCATACAGGCCAAAAAAATAATATTATAGAATTTTCTGTTCCTGAAAAAGCGGCCGAAGGGTGAATTTTAAAATTAAAAAAAATAATTTTAATAATTTTTAGGTGGGAAAGAAGTTTGAAAAGATTAAACGAAAAACAATACCCTAATAGTGATTAATTCTATGGATTATGGTAATTAAGGATTTTTTTCCTCCGGTATGTCACTTTGCAATTTTTCATTTATTTTTTGTCTACGGGATGATCCTGAAACGAAAAACTACGGGCTGAAGTTTTTAATTTCTGTGCAAAATTTTTATTTTTAAAAATTTATAAAGGATTGTGAATATTGTTGAAATTATTATGGATCTGGATTTGTCCTAAATCGACTTCTCTGACTTCCCCGGACCTCAGATTAAGAGGCTGTTCCTCGACGTGAGCTTCCCCGAACGGCCTCTGGTGACCTTCATTGTGGATTCTGCCCGAGGGAGATCCATGGTCATTTTGATTATGTCCATGACTATTACCCGGATTTAGCAAATCATGGATATCTTTGTGCTCGTCTTCTGAATGCTGGTGTTCCAGTCCTTTTTCGGCATCTTCATGTGAAGAATGGCCGCCTCCCAGTATGTGGGGGGATAATATCTAAAATTAGGACTTGATCAAAAAGCACAATCCAGTCTAGTTTACTTCGACCGTCATCACTTCATCGCTCAGTACTCTCGGCGAAAGAATACTCGGTGAGAGGATTAGAAGTCCGCCCATTTCAGGAGACAGAATATGGGGTGCAAGTAAAGCTAAAAAAATCAATAAAGGATTTAAAACACTGATTTTAAAAGATCTATGAAAATTAATTAAAAATCAAAAGATTATAAGAATTCCAGAAAAATACCGAATTTTTAATTATGTTTATATTATTCGAAAACATAAAAGTTTTTACGACATAGAAAACATCGGAAATTTGCTTCAAAACTAAGAAGTTTAGAAATTTTAGGTAAAAAAGAACAAGAGCGAGTGCAAGTGAAAGGAGGGCGAGTGAAAGGAGAGCGAGTTGATTTCGAAAATGATTTGCCAGATTTACCACTTTTTCTATTTCTACAATTCTCTCTCTCTTTGCGCGCCAATTCAAAAATTCCAAAAGACTGCATATTAATTTTTTTAAATTAAATTGTTTTTTGAATAAAAATCGATCCTTACAAGGACTTAGTACTTGAATAATTAGGGCTTCGGGACTGAGGATTCTGGTTTCGATCAATTTTGGAGAAAGAACTTCGGCAATAAGGGCCTCCGGAGTTAGGATGAAGGCAGTCAGGGCTCGAGGGGAGAGCACCTCGGCTCTGAAGGCTGCAGGAGATAGGATTCTCGCGATCAAAGCAGAAGGACTCAGAATGGCGGGAACGAAGGCTCTAGGTCCTAAAGTCTGAACAACCAAGGCTTCTGGCATCATAATTTCACTAAAAAAAGCATAAGGAGATAAAGTGACTGCTTCAAGAGCAACTCCAGTTCCTATCCTCGATCCAAATGCCCACGGCTCCAAAGTTATCATGTGGATAGGTCCGTGTTCGCCTTCGGCTTCTTGGCTGTAGTCGTGATGAGGACCCGCTTGATCTGTCGTGATTTCTCCGTTTTCGTGAATTTCTCTTTTTTTAATTTTCTTAATTTTTAATTCGTCCAATTTTGCCAATTTTCGAATATCGTTGTCTATTCGTTTTTGTTTTTGTTCTTTGCTGAGATTACTGTATTCTTCCAAATCTAATTTTAATCGACGACCATCTGAAAGTATTTCATAATTAAGAAAATAAAAAACATTGATTACTGTAAATAAGTTGGATTTGATCCGATTCTAGAAACGCATATCCGTTATTTTGTATTTCTTTTTTCTGTGCTTCTGAATAACTTTGCCGGACCAAATTCCAATTTTTTTCCATTTTTTCAATTTCTAAAATTGCAGGATAAATTTTTTCGTTCATTTCTTTCATTTCAGGTTCTATTTTTCGAACAATATCGTCCAGGGTCCTAGATGCCCCGCTGAGGGACAGGAGGATCTCTAGCCATTCTTTTTCGTCTTTGTTATCCATGTTCAGACTCTAAAAATAATCAAATTATCACTGTTACATCGGCGTATTAACCAGTCACTGCGTAAGCAATCCAAATCTCGAAGATAAATACTTTACGTGTTGGGCAATAAGCATACTGTATATAATAAATCGAATGTTAATTTGTTATTTAATATATATACCGTAAAAACTCTAATAGACGGGCACCCTTTTGAGAATATTTAAAGACAAATAAGTGTTTTTTTGAAGGAATTAAAACATATAAGGGTACTGTATTGGGGCGATTGAAAAATAGATGGGCAGCCCGTCTATTAGAGTTTTTACGGTAGTTGTTACGGTAGTTTTTAGTGTAGTTGTTACTGTAGTTTTTACTGTAGTTTTTACGGTAGTTTTTACTGTAGTTGTTATTGTGCTTAGTTTTTGTTATATCGGTGTATTAACCAGTCATCACGTAATCAAACTAGGAAACACGGTCTCGAAAAGAAACCCCACTTTTCAGACAGTGGGCATACTGTACATAATAAACAGAGCGTTATCTAGTTAACTACAGTTGTTATTGTGCTTAATCTTATTATTGTTCAGATAAATAAGAAACTCTCATATCCTTCATCTCTCACGCAACTACACCGATTTGCAGAAATCGAACAATTACAAATATTTAAAATTTAAATTTATCAAAAATTTTCTTAATAAAGATTTTTGAGATTTTTATGAAAATTTTCAAAATCAAAATTATTAGAAAAATTTTAATTTTTTAACACGAATTTTGGACAATTTTAGAATTTTTGAGTTTAAATAATTTTGGAAATTTTAGAGAATTCTGGAATTTTAAAGAGACTCTAGAAATTTTTTAAAATTCTAGATTTCAGAAATTTCTAGATTGTTCAGATATTCAAAATTTTTAACAAGATTTTGAAAAATTCCAAAATTTTTAAACAAATTCAAAAATATCTACAGTATCCATGATAACTTCAGATTTTCCTACTGTATCCTAAAAAACTCAAAATCTTCAAATTTAATTCTAAAAATATTTCTAATTTTAAAAAACTTATTAATTTAAAAAATTTATTAATTATAAAAAATCCAAACCTTCAAGATGTTGGGTATCGGAAAAAATCCATCTTTTTCGTGAAAACTGAACAAAGTCGGAGACAAAAAATGCTTCCTTCTTTTTTCGCTTCCGGGCAAAATCGGAAAAATCTTGGGAGACATGAATGAAAATTTGTTTTTATTTTTTCCCTAAAATTAAAAATTATTTTTATTAAAATTAAATTATTTTAAAATCAAAAAATTTTTAAAATTAAATTATTTTTTTAAATCGAAAAATTTTTTTAAAATTAAATTTTTTAAAATAAACGAACCAAAAGAGAATCCAGAGCTTGAAAAACGTTTTCGATTACGGTCATATTTTTATTTTTTTTTAATTCGAATTTGAAAGGGATGTTTGAAGCTTTGTTGATGAATTCGGAATTTTCGTCGTTGAGTTTCTTGATGAATTTTTCGACGTAACGGGACATTTCGTAATAATTTTTTACTTTTTCGAGATTCGAAAGTCCGGAAAATTCTGAAATAAAAGATTTTTAATTTTTAATTACTGTAGGCATACTGTAGGTCTCTCGTTTCGTCCGCCACTCGATCCCGTCGACGAAGTGGTTGTTGAACTCGGACTTGTCCTTGAGGCTTTCGATCCGAATCGGACGAGGATTGAATCCGAAATTTTCTTTCCTAATTACGGTACCCGGTACCACGGGCTTCAAAGGATAAAATTCCTTCACAGGAACAGGCCGATTCCAAGGACTACCGTAATCTGCCGGATTCGTCATTTTGAATTTTGAATTTACAGGTACAATTTTGTCCAAAGTCTTAGGCAGTACTGTAAATGATGAAAAATAATTCTTAGTATCTTTGAAAATTTCTGCAATTTTTTCGATGAACGAAACTGAATCTGTTTGTCGACCGTAATTTGGGGAATTCTGGAGGTCGAGAAGAGGAACAACACATCTTGCGAGAGAAATTGGATTTTTTGCACTTTTTGAACATTGTTCGAAAACGACCCGATCCGACAACGTCATATAGGGGGCTTTGAGTAACGACTTGCCTCTGGCCTAAAAACAATCATAATCATTATTTAAAAAAGTTAAATATTGTTGTAAAATTGTCTCTAAAGGAAACTTCGCTTTTAGTTACAGAAGTTTCTAGAAGATTCTGAAACAATTTTAGAGGATTCTATGGAATTCTAGAAAGCTTTGGAATTTTACAGAATCCTGGAAGATTCTGGGGAATTCTGAAGGACTTTTAGCACAATCTCATAGCTACTACAGTATTTCGGAAATCTTCAAAATGCTCTACTAGATTCTGAAAGGTCGTGAAAGTTCCTAGAAAACTCTAAAAGACTTAGAATTTTATAAAAATTTTTGGATTTTCTAAATATAAAAATCAAAAAGTTAAGAAGTAATTTTGAAATCAATTTTCCAGAATTTCCCAAAAATCAAAATTTAAAAATTTTATAAGATTTTAGAAAATTTTAATTTTAATAAAGAAAATTAATTTTAATAAAAAACAATTTTAATAATAAAAAATTAATTTTAATAAAAACAATTTTAATAAAGAAAATTAATTTTAATAAAAAACAATTTTAATAATAAAAAATTAATTTTAATAAAAAACAATTTTAATAATAAAAAATTAATTTTAATAAAAACAATTTTAATAAAGAAAATTTATTACTTTTATTAAAGTCATGACTGCTGCTCTGTGATAAACGTCGTTGAGATGATTCAAATTTAAATTAAATAAACCAGAATCTTGAAAATAACCGGAGCGATAATTATGACACAAAATTAAAAAAATAAATAAATAATTTAAAATATCCATTTTTTTATTTAATAAATCTGCTACCGTTCAAGTAAAAATTTTTCCAATTTCGTCATCTGAAAATAAAAAAATAATAATGAATTAAAATTTCGGAGGTTTTTATCCAAGGCTGCTTGGCGGAACCGGATTTACAGATTCGACTGGGAAAAAGGTCAGGACAGAAATGGATACCTGTTTGGGTCGTCGATTAACTGTTCAAATTTTGACTACGATGACCAGGGAATTTTTTCGACAAAACTGCAAAATTGACATGGTTAAATATCTGCTGGAATGAAAACCGGAAATTCATTAATAAACTTTACTCGAGCACAAGCCACAGGCAATAATTATATTATTACTCCCACACAAGACAACCGAAAATCTCACTCACATCCTACAGTACCTCATATTTCCTGATATCCAGGTTCTTAAGTCCTTTCTAATCCAGGTTCTTGTTTCAGATCCTTTCTAATCCAGAATCTTGTTTCAGATCCTTTCTAATCTAGGTTCTGTCCCAACAATATTATACAAATTAAGAATGTATTGTGCAAAAATTGTCTCAACATGAATTTTCAAAATAATTTTAAAATTTCAGAAATATTTCACTGAATTCTGAAGATTTCAAAATTTTCATAAGATTCTAAGACTCCGAAATTTTCTATAAAATTATAAAAATTTAATAACCTAGAGCTAAATTTCAGAAGTTTCTATCTGAAACTTAAAATTTTCCACAAAAGTTAAAAAATTTTCAGGAATTTTATAGAATTAGAGAAATTTCCAGAATCTTCTACGAAGTTCAAAAAATTCTACAATGTCAGAAAATTTCCAAAAAATTAACAAAATTTTAATTATAGTTAATTCATCAATTTTGAAGGTTTAGTAATTTTCAGAAAAATCAAAAATAAATTCAGAAATAATTTCGACCAAGTTTGCTACCTTCCTTTTTATCCAATTATTACGAAAATCTGACCTTAATCCAACAACAATGTTACTATGACCTCTAAAACCATTTTAAATAAGATTTAAATCCTAAAATTTCCTAGATTTAATATCACGGCTCAAAAACCAAGTTCGGAAAAATTTTTGAACTTTTACGGTCAATCAACAATTATATAAAAATTTTAATTTTTTCGAACAATTGAATTCAATTTTTAAGTTTATCTGACAGATCTGGTTTTGACAATTCAAAAGTACAGCGACAAAATTGGACAGTAAAATTTCGGTCAAAATTCACTTTTCCGTTTGGATCTAATCGGATACTACATACCGGAGGACCTGTCGATGAGACGGATAATCTACCTCCACTAAATCCTCAAATTCTGTGAAAATTCGATCTTTCAAATTTTAATTCGTCCATTATTTTTTAAAACAGAGATCATTTAATTTTTATAACAAGTTTAAAAAATAATTTTTTGAAAAATATTATTTTAAAAAAGTTGTCTTGACACAAATTTTTAATTTTTTGTAAATTTTTGGAATTACTGTAAAAGAAATAAGAGCACAAGTAAGGATAACGCAAGCCGATTTCGATAACATTTGCCAGATTTACCACTTTTTCAATTTTTATAAATCTCTTCTCCATCGTACGGAAGTTGAAAAACTTCAAAAAATCAATTTTATAAAACTTTAAAGTAAAATTCTTCCGACATTAATTCGTACAAGTTTATAAAAAATTCAAAATTTAGATAAAAAAGAGGAATGGCAGACGAAAATCAATTTCGAAATAATTTGCCACGTTTACGACTTTTTATAAATCTATTTTCGTGTGAGAAAATTCAAGAATCCCGAAAAATAAAAATTTTCACAGTATTTCCCTAACGAGAACTTGTAAAATTTTACAGGGGATTCTAAAATTTAGATAAAGATGGAAAAAGGCAAACTGCAACTAATTTTTTTTATTATTCATGGCACGATTATAAATTAGAGCGAAAGATATACGGTTATCTGATATCCTGTGCTTCGATAACCACAAGGTCGAAAACAAGAATCCACGGATAGCTGGATGCTCCATGTCAAAAACACATTTGTTCAACATTTTTAATTTTTTTACAGTAACTTCTCCAAAGCCCTCAGGGGATTGGATACAAAATTTTCGAGTTTTACCGAGTACAGTATTTTCAAAATTTTTATAAATTTTTGTGAAAAAAATTTCGATGGATTAAATGGATATCCTGGAGGTCTTCAAATAATCAAGGCTCTGGGATCAGACGAAACTGTTCTTGCCGTGTCTTCTGCCAGAGGGGGTTTCTCGGATCCACCTGCAAAAATCACATTACTGTAAAATCAAAGAAATTCGTCCTGAAAGGATTTTATAAAAATATTCTGACTTAGAAACTACAGTACCCTGCGAGGTAATTTCGACTTTAGATGATCTTTTATAATTCTATAAAATTTCAAAGTTTTAGGGAATTTCCCCAACGCGAATCTGCAGAATTTAACAGAGAATCCTAAAATTTAGGTAAAAAAGAAGAACAAGCGCGAGTGGGAAAAAGAGCGAGTGCGAGTTGAAAGGAGAACGAGCGCGAGTGAAAGAAAGGCAAGTGCGAGTGTAAAAAAGACGAGTGCGAGTGGAAAAAAGAGCGAGTGCAAGTTGAAAGAGGAGCGAGTTGGTTTCAGAAATGACTTGCCAGATTTACCACTTTTTCTATTTCTACAATTCTCTCTCTCTGCGCGCTAATTCAAAAATCTTAAAAAATATAAATTGTTTTTTAGTTATTAAATTTATAACAATTATTTTTTAAGTTCTATTTTAAAAACCATACCAGTAGCAACACTCGAACGTTCATCTGCAAAAAAAATACTGGGTTCTCCGGATTTTCTGAGATCTCGATAAGACAGTGGACGTCCATCTGGTCTCATAACGACTTTCGGTTTCTAAAATTATTTTTTAGTTAGTAAAATAATAATTACTTAATTTTAAAAAAAAATTCTTAATTGATAAAATAATTTTTAAAATTAAAAAAAATAACTTCTTAATTAATAAAGAATTTTTTAAATAAGAATAATTTTACCCTGAGAGTTTTGATTTCGCCTTCTTGGACTTTGATGGCGGAATCGACGAAGTTGTCGATGTTTAGGTTCTGTAATTCTTCTTTAGGGACGTTTAGCTGGTCTCCCAGATGCTTGATCAGCTGCTGAAGTTTCATTTTTTTCCCGCCGAACCAGACTTCTACTTGAGCGACTTTTTCCATTTTTCTTCCGAAATAATGTAATTTTTTCAAATAATCCGCTGCGATTTCGACAGCCATCGTCGTCAAGGCCAATCCGATCGTGATGTAGATGAAAGTGACGAATAGGTACTTGTAACTCCGGGGCACGAGATCGCCCAGGCCTACTGTAGTGCAGCTGACGAAGATGAAGTAGAAGGCCTTGAACATTCCCATGTCTGGCTCGTACAGACTAATCACGTAAGCTCCAGAAAACAAATATAAAACAAAAATCACAAAAAGAGTTACGGATTCTGCCGTCGATCTTTCGCCTGAATTTTGGTCTTCTACAGTATCCGACTCCTCCTCCGTCATCGACTGAAGCTCTTCCGGCAGATTTTTCCTTCTTTCTTCGATTTCGTTTTTCAAAGAATCTGTTTCTTCATTTTTGAATTTTTTAAACAAATTTTCCAAAACCCATTTTTGGAATTCCTGGATTCTGAAGACAATCCGCTTCACGATTCTGGACAAAAACATCCCGATGTCCGCTATCGTAAGCAAAGTCAGAGGAATCCCGATTAATCCGTAGAAAATGCAAAATAATCTTCCTTTGAACGTCACTGGAGCTACGTGACCGTAACCGATCGTCGTGATTACAGTATATGAAAAAACCACAGCATTCGCAAAAGACCATTGATCTTCATCAAATTGTTTTCCTTTTCCGACGGATTTCCGATCGGCTTAAAAATTATCAAATTATTTCAAAAATAAAAATTTTATAAAATTTTCTCGAGAATTTTTCAAAAATAAACTAGCCTAAAATTTCTACTTTTTAGGGTAGCTGTTTCATAATCAATCAAATTGTTAAAAAAATCAAAAATAAATATTTTAAGCAAATAGTTTCAAAACGAAAGCTTAAGTTTTTAGAAACTACAGTAACCTAAGATTTTTGATTTTATATGGTAGTTATTTCGTAATTAAGTATATTATAAAAATTATATATGAATTTTTTACGAAATAGTTTGGATGGAGGTTTCTCAAATTTTTTAAAAACTACAGTAATCAAAGATTTTTGATTTTATATGGTAATTATTTCGTAATTAAGTATATTGTAAAAATCATATATGAATTTTTTACGAAATAATCTGGATGGAGGTTTCTCGAAAGTTTTTAAAAAATACAGTAACCAAAGATTTTTGATTTTATATGGTAGTTATTTCATAATTAAGTATATTGTAAAAATCATATATGAATTTTTTACGAAATAATCTGGATGGAGATTTCTCAAATTTTTTAGAAACCAAAGTAGCTCGAAATTTCTATTTTTCATGACAGCTATTTCCTAATCAAACATGTTGCAAAAATTATATTTGAATTTTTTACAAAATGATATTTTCGCGAATTTTAAGAAATTTCCAAAATCTACAATGTAAAATTTCGATTTCTGAAGTTATTTTCTTTTTTGATAAATCTAGAGCCTTCTAGATAAGGATTCATGAGATTATAAAATTAATTTTCATACATAAAACTATTAAAAACTTCCTTAAAAAATCATAATCATCACTACAGTATCCCGTTGAAAAAAATATTCTTCAAAATTTTTAATTTCTTTTAATTTTAAAACTTTTTTAGGTTTTTCAGAATTTCAAAATTTTACCTAAGAATTTCGAACTTGAATCAACACTTTTGTTTAGGACGATTTTTGCATTACGGTAACATTCGTCAATAGGGGTGATGACGAAATAATCAATATCCCGATCATCACAATCCGTGAGTTTCATCAGGGTATCAATTGATTCCGCAACACAATTGTGGAGCTGGAAAAGAAATAATTAATGGTACTCAAAAAAGTATTACCTCTGGAGCTAACAAATTCAATTCGTTCCCGTTTAAAACAACTCGGTCTTCCATCTCGTTTTTCGGAACTTGTCTGGAAGTCCTCTGTTTTGTTGACTGTTCTACAGTAGTTGATGGTGGGTTTACATAACCGTTGGCAATGTTGATTCTTTAAAATTTAAAATAATTAAAATCTCTAAATTTAAAATTTCTAAACTTTCAAAATTTAAAATTCTTCAAATTTAAAATTTCTAAATTTTCGAAATTTAAAATAATTAAATTCTTTAAATTCTTAATTTCTAAATTTTCAAAATTTAAAATTCTTCAAATTCTTAATTTCTAAATTCTTTAAAATTTGAAATAATTAAAATCTTTAAATTCTAAATTTCAAAATTTTAAAATTATTTAATTTCCTAAATTCTTTAAAATTATTTAATTTCTAAATCCTAAATTTTTTAAAGATTTAAAAAAATAACTTTTTTATTTTTTAAATTCTAAAATTTAAATTTCTTTTATTTTTTGAAATTTCTTAAATTGAATTTTTAATCTTTTTATATAAAATAATCTTACTTGTCAATTTCGTTGTTTTCGATGTATCTCATCACGATTGCTCCGAAGAGGGTATAAGCCGTGACAGAAACCACCATAAAAATATGAATAAGAAAAGGCGATGCCTGAAAACCGATATTCACAACCAAAATCCAATTAAATTTTTCTTTATTAAAAAACTTACCCCTGATAAAGATTCTCTAATTTTAGAAACTAATAACATTCTTATTTTTTTAAATTTGGAATTTTTAAAATAAATTTTTTATTTTTTTAAAAAAACTTTAATTTTTTTTTATAAATTTTTACTTTTTTTTAATAAATTTTTTATTTTTTTAAAAAACTTTAATTTTTTTTATAAATTTTTACTTTTTTTAAAAAATTTTTACTTTTTTTAAATAAATTTTTGATGATAATAAAGTTTGATAAAAATTTTACAAAATCTTTAAAAATTTTATATTTTTTAAAAATCGAAATTTAGTAATTGTTGCTTCCAAGAAGGCTGGTTTTTGGAGCGTTTACTTTCGTCTTTAAGCCCTGTCCTAATCGTCCTGGCTTTTTCTTTTATTTTCTCCCAAAATCAATTCAAACTGCCTTGATGGAAGAGGAAATGGCCAGTTTTCCTACTTGAAAAATATTTTTGACAAATTCGTCAAAACTAGTAAAACAAAAAAACGAAGACTAATTTCATTTTTTTTTTCATCGGAAATGGAATAAAATTAAAACCAATTGAAATGTTTATTGCCAGAAAATACACAAAAAAGATTTGCTAAAATTGCAAATTTGGAAAAAATTAATCTTTTTAAAAAAGTTGATTTTTCAATTTTTGTTAAATTTAAAAATAAAAAATTATTTAAAAAATTTAAAAAAATTAAAATTGATTTTTGAATTTTAAAATTAAAAAAAATTAAAATTGGTTTTTGAATTTTAAAATAAAAAAATTATTTAAAAAATTAAATTTTTGAATTTTTTTAAACTTTAAAATTAAAAAAAAATAATTTTTTTAAAGAAAATTGATTTTTGAAAATTTTTTAATTATAAAATAAAACTTATTAAAAAATTGAAAAAATGGATTTCATTAGAATTTAAAATTTAAAATTTAAAAAAATGATTTTTTGGAGTTTATTAAAATTAAAAATCTAAAAATTTAATTTAAAAAAAATAAATTTAAAAAAGTTTTTTATAATTTCGGATTTAATTTTTTAAAGAACATAATTTTTTAAAGTCGTAAATTTAAAATTTTTTTTCAAAAGATGGATTTTTTGGATTTGATGAAGAGAGATAAATCTGGCTTTTTTGATATCCCGGCACTCCCAGATGCTCACTAATTTTTTTCGTTAAACTTTTGTCATGAGATAACGTATTATTCGATTTTCAAAATATGGAAGTTTTCTGAATTCAACGTCTGATTGGATTTCGAAAAAAACATAATTGTGAATATTTTATAAAAAATATGACGTGTTTTTTTATTTGAAAAGTCCTGTACGACTTAGTCTTCGCTTTATTGGGACGATCAACAATAAAAAATTAATTAACGACAACTTTCTATAATTCAGCCTCGTCGTTCTTCTTTGTACCTTCTGAATGACGTCATTTGCCACAATTTGGTGCGCAATTGGGTCCCGGCGTCTCAGGGATTTTCGTGCTGAGAGCCTTCTCGCGTTCTGTGACATTTCTTTGTTTCGAAATATTTATCTAATTTAATATTAAAGTCATACTACTGCAAAAACTAAAAGTAGACGTGATTGTGAAGGTGTCCTAACGTGAATTTCTAGGATTTAAAAAATAAAAAAATAACATTGATTTTATTCAAAATTACCAGATTTACCGCTTTTCGATTTTTACAATTCTCTCTCTCTTTGCGCGAGAATTCAAAAATGATAATATTAGAAGAATTAAAAATTAAATTTTGCACAAGTTTAGAATTTTAAAAATAAAAAGTTGATTTTAGTAAAAATTACCAGATTTGTCATTTTTCATCTTCATAACGTTCTCTCACTTTGTCTAGAAAGTCAAAATTGTATTATTCCAGAAATAAGAAGTTTTGTAAAATTACTGGAAACGATTTCCTAGAAAATTCCAAAATTTAGGTAAAAGGTGAAAAAGAAAGTGAGAGTCGATTTTCAAGTGATTGCCAGATTCGCCATTTTTCTACTTTTGTGAATCTCTCTTTTCGCGGGAATTCTAAAATTTAAAACAAAACTTTTTATAAAATATTCTTAGAAAATTCTAAAATTTAGGTGAAAACTAAAAGCACAAATAGGTTTTGCCAGAATTATCATTTTTTCATTTTCTCGTTTTTTGCGAGAATTTAGAAATTTCAGAAATTACATATTAATTTTTTAAATTTTAATAATTAAAAAACCCACCTTTTTGACGTCTACCATATTTGATTAATCTCAATTTTGTACTTGATTACTGTGGTTATTTTGGATTTAGAAATATTCAAAAATACGAAAAATCTGGTCTTGCCGTCCTAGAATCCATCTGGTCGGTCATGGAACTGAACTAGCTTAAAATATTTTTTCTTCCAGCTTCGTCAGGACCGATTCCGTTGCAATTTTGGACGAATTATTTTATTCCGGTTGTCCATAACCCTGTCAGAAACAAGCCAATCTTGCTCGATTGCCTCCTTGCTTGTTGCTCCGAAAAATTCGACTATTTTTTATTACCATAATTGATGCCTGGGGCATTTTTCAAAAATATGTGGAACGAAAATAGACCAAGCAATAAAAGTTGCAAAATTTATTCGTTCTGAGGTCAAAAAAATTAATTTTAAATTTATAAAACATTGAATTTTTGGGATAAAATAAATTTTCAAAATTATTTTTAAAAATTTTTTAATTTATTAAAGAAAAATTTTTTAATTTTTACATTTATTTTCGAAAGGATACTGTAGTGGTAATTACGGTGTTTATGAAATTCTGGGAATTGCCAGAGGGTTCTACATTTGATGCAGTTCGACATAGGAATTTCCGAAATTTATGTAGTCAGATATTTGTAAAATATTGATTACGAAATCGTATAGGATTACAGGACAATTCTCACGCAAAACCAAAATTGTAGCTTGTTTGAATTTCTAACAAGTTCTGGAAATTCTTGTTGAGACAACTTCAAAACTGGATGTATTTCAAAATTTCACAACATACAATCACTGTGATTTTTAAAAATTAATATGTAATTTCTGAAATTTCTAAATTCTCGCAAAAAACGAGAAAATGAAAAATGATAATTCTGGCAAAACCTATTTGTGCTTTTAGTTTTTACCTAAATTTTGGAATTTTCTAAGAATGCTTTATGAAAAGTTTTGTTTTAAATTTTAGAATTCCCACGGAAAGAGAGATTCACAAAAGTAGAAAAATAGCGAATCTGGCAATCACTTGAAAATCGACTCTCACTTTCTTTTTCACCTTTTACCTAAATTTTGGAATTTTCTAGGAAATCGTTTCCAATAATTTTACAAAACTTTTTATTTCTGTAATAATACAATTTTGACTTTCTAGACAAAGTGAGAGAACGTTATGAAGATGAAAAATGACAAATCTGATAATTTTTACTAAAATCAACTTTTTATTTTTAAAATTCTAAACTTGTGCAAAATTTAATTTTTAATTCTTCTGATATTATCATTTTTGAATTCCTGCGTAAGGAAATAAAAAAATTTGCAAATATAGTAATTTTCTCCAAAATCAACTTTTTGTTTTATTAAATTCCGAAACCTTCAAAAAAATTTGTAAAAATTTTTATTTTTTAATCTTTAAAATAATGATATTTTTGAATTCATAAATATAACGAGCGAAAGTCGAAAAAAATAATTTCGGGAACTCATAGCGAAATCGACTCGCACTGTCCTTGCTCTTTTTTATTTTATATAAATTCTAAAAAATTCTAAAAATTCACTTCAAGATAATTTTTTGTAAATTTTTATTTTTTTATAAAATTGATTTTTTAGGATTTTCAAATTCTCACAAAGAATGAATTTTATAAAAAAAAATAAATCTGACAAAATTAATTCTGTTTTTATTTTTTTTTTTTTGGTTTACCTAAATTTCTGAAAACTTTATTTTTTGTAAAGTTGTAATTTGCCCAGACAAATTGAAAAATGGACAATTTGTCCCATCAATTTTCTCATTATAATCCTAGAAAAAAATTAACTTTGGCAAAATGAAAATAAATACAGTAGAACTTGGATATAAGATACCCCTGCTATAACATATCCCTGGTTATAGCATACGGTTTGAGTGAGTTTGGTTAGTCTGCCTTCAAATTGACCCCGGATATGATATATCCTTTTTTATAACATACGCTTTTCCCGGTCCAAAGAAGTGTCTTATATCTAAGTTTTACTGTATTTCAAGTTTAGAAATTTCGAAATACAGTAGAACTTGGATATAAGATACCCCCGCTATAACATATCTTTTGTTATAACATACGCTTTCTCCCGGTACTTAGGGGGTATCTTATATCCAATTTCTACTGTATTAATTTCCTCTTCACCAAAAAATAAATCACCTCCGAATATTTTAACTAGGATTGTTATGGGAAATTGACTGGGCAACTTGGCCAAGCAAATTACAACCCTAATTTTTCGTGACGGATTTTTTATTATTTTTAAATTTTCGCGGAAAAGGAAAGAACTTTGTAAAAAATGATAAAAAAGTAAATCTGGCAAATTACTGCCAGAATGGACTCGCGTTGTCCTCTCTCATTTTTTAAACCTAACTTTTTAAATAAATTAAATTTTTTGTAATAATGTTTTTGAATATTTTTAAATTCGCGCCAGAAAGAGTGGACTTTGTAAAAAAAATAAACCTGGCAAATTACTGTCAGAATGGATTCGCATTGTTTTTTTAAAAATTTTTTTATTTAAATTTGTAAAAAATTTTATTTCTGTAATACTGTAGTATTTGCACTCTGTCATCGATTTCGGTCTTGAATCCTCATTCATCGTGCAGGATGTTCTGGTTGGTACGTTCCTTATTTTGGAATACATCCTTAGGGATTTTTTCGGCCAAAGACGAGACTAGTTTTATCAACATCATCCGAAACGTCTTGGAATTTTCTGAAAAATAAAAATAAAACTTAAAAGTACAATTTTCAAAAACAAAGTTAAAGAAAAAAATTTTCGGATTTGGAGACATCGGACCGAGACAGATTAATCAAAAAATTCAAAGACCTACAGTTTTCTTTAATAAAATTTAGAAAATTAGTTTTTCTTTATTTTTTGGAGTTCATCCGGCTCAGTCTGGATTCGATTTTCAAACATGCGAAAATTCAAAAAATAAATGTTTTCGAATTTGGTCTTTCAACTCAATTTTTTTCTTTTTTCTCGAGTCATCCAAATCCCAGACGGATAAATTGTCAGTTTTTAAACTGAAATTCGAGTTTTAGTTTTTTTTCAAAAATAGTTTTCAAAACCACTTATCTTGTTTCAAAAACGAAAAATAAATTTTGATAAATTATAAATTAAATATTCTTTTTAAAAAAATGAAAGTTTATGAAATTTTGAATTTTTTTTATTTTTGAATTTAAAAAAAATTTTTTTTTCAATAAATTATAAAAATTTAAAATTTTTGAATTTAAAAAAATTTTTAGAATTTTTTTATTTTTGAATTTAAAAAATTTAAAATTCTTTGAATTGATTGAAAAAAAAGAAATTTTATAAGATTTTTGAAACGTTCTAGAACCTCATGGGAACTTTCGGACCTGTATAGAATTTCGTGGAAATCCTCAAAATTTCATAGAGATTCTCAAAATTTCTTGGAAATTCTCGAAATTTCATGGAGATTCTCAAAATTTCGTTTAATCCTCTAGAATTAATGGAAATTCTAAAACCTTTGAAATTTTTTTTGGATTTTTTTAAAAATTTGTATAACTTTTTAGACCGTAATAGAAACTTCTGAAGGCTTCTAGAATCTTCCATGAATACAGTAAAAATTATGAAAAATTTGAGAATTGCTTTGAAGTTTTTGGAATCTTTCGGAATTTTGCAAAGATTTTTAGAAATCTACAAAATTTTCAAAATATTTTGAAATCCATTGAAAATTTTCAGAATTTTCTTAAATTTTATAAAAACTTCAGGGATTCTGTAGAAGTCTTTGAAAACTTTCTGGAATCCAACAGGAGATCCTGAAGTTTCTCAGAATTTATTGAAATTCCTAAAATTTTATGAAATATTTTCAAACATTTTAGAATTTATCGAAATTTCGGAAGACTTCAAAAATTTAATTGAAAATTTTAAAATTAGAATCTTGTTGAAATTTTCACAATTTTACAATTTTTCAGAATCCAATGGAATTTTCCGAAGATTTCCAGAATCTATGGAAATTTCTAAAATACCGTAAAAATTCAGAAAATCATCCAAAATTCATTATAAATTTCTTCATTTTTCTAAAAAATTCGTTTTTGGACCGTTTCGTACTTATATAAATTTCTAATTTTTCCATTTCCATAATTGTGGAATTAATATTGAAAACTAAAAAATTTTAGACTTTGGAAAGTTTTAAAAACTCATTTCAGAACCATTTCTCAAGAATTCCCATGTTTAAAATTCACAATAATTATTTTTAAAAACATCTGAAATTTGAAATTCTGTGCCGATATTTTCGAAATTATCAACATTAAAATAAATATAAATTCTGCAGGTTGCGTGCAACATTGTGACAATCAGGTTGGAATTTTTGTTTAAATTTATGATTTTAAATTCAGAAAAAATTCCGTAACTTGCCCGCAGCAATGTGGGAACTAGGTCAAAATTAAAATAAATATAAATTTTGCAACTTGCCCGCAACATTGTGGCAACTAGGTCGAAATTTTTATGTTTAAATTTATGATTTTAAAGTCAGAAAAAATTCTGCAACTTGCCCCAGCAATGTGACAAATAAGTCGGCATTAAGACAAAAATAAAATCTGAAAATTGCCCGCAATATTCGGTAAAATTGTTTTATAAAAATTTGACTTTGATGTTGATCATTTTCTAATTCTCGATATTCTGTTTTTTAAAAATTCCAAAATTTCGTTTAAAGATAATTTCAAACATTTATAATTTTTTTCAAAAAACGCAAAATCTGGAAATTTTAAACTCGCTAAAAAATTCAAGAAATTCGTATTGAGACAATTTGAAAAAAATTTATTTTTTGTTTATAAAATTTTCTTTATTTTTAAAAATTTTAATTTTTTTCTATTATTTTTAAAACTTATTTTTTCTATTTTTAAAAATTTTTCCTTTTTTATTTTTTTTTATTATTTTTAAAAGTTTTTTATTTTTTATTTTTTCTATTATTTTTAAAAATTTCTTATTTTATATTTTTTTTATTATTTTTAAAAATTTCTTATTTTTTATTTTTTCTATTAGCATAATTCTGGAACTAGCGTCTAAATCCAAAAATTCTGGCTGTTCGTAAAACTCTGAAAATTCGTCTTGAGACCATTTCCTGACGACATCCGTTTGTAGTTTTTTATTTTAACATATTTCTTGAATAAAAATGTAAATTTTTGAATTTTGGAAGTTTTTAGAAAAGTTGGAAGATTTGTCTCCGGACCATCTTGGAGAAAAATTGATTTTAAATTTTTTATTAACTTAATTTTGAAAATGACATTTGAAATCAAAGATCATTGGTTTTTTAAAAATTTGAGTCGGGATCATTTTGTAGTAAAATGAATTTTAAATTTATAAAATTATAAAATTTCAGAAATATTCAAAACTAAAATTTTTTGAAATTAAAAAAAGTTATTTTAAATTTATAAAATTATATAATTTCAAAAATATCCGAAATTAAAGTTCTTTGAAATTAAAAAAAGTTATTTTAAATTTATAAAATTATAAAATTTCAGAAATATTTGAAACTAAAATTCTTTGAAATTAAAAAAAATTATTTTAAATTTATAAAATTATAAAATTTCAGAAATATTCGAAATTAAAGTTTTTTGAATTTTTTTAAAATTTGTCTCAGGACCATTTTTGAAGAAATTCATTTTTAATTTTTGAAATTATATAATTAGCATATAAAACTTAATTTTCGAAATTTTTAAAAATTTGTTTCAGGACCATTTAATTATGAATATTATTTTTTATTTTAATTTTTATTAAATTCGGGAACTATTTAAAACCTCGACTTTTTAAATATTCCATAAATTTTCAAAAATTCACCTCGGAATCATTTTTCAACAAAATACATTTTTTATTTTTATAGTAACTTAAAAATTGAAGATATTAGATATTAATTCTAAAATAAAGGTTTATATAAATTTTCGAAAATTTTTTTCGAGACCATTTTGTGTGAAAATTTGTTTTTCATTTTCAAAATTAGATAATTATAGAATTAATATTAAAATATTAAATTTTTATGTTTTTGAAAATTTCAGAAAATTCGTTTTAGGACCATTTCTTAACTAAGATCTTAAATCATCAATTTTTTATTTTCTATAAAGTTCCGAAAATTCTCCTCAGGACCATTTTGCATAAAAATTTATTTTCAAAATTAGATAATTATAGAATTAATATTAAAATATTAAATTTTTATGTTTTTATAAATTTCTGAAAATTTGTTTTAGGATCATTTCTTAACTAAGTTCTTAAATCATCAATTTTTTATTTTCTATAAAGTTCCAAAAATTCTCCTCAGGACCATTTCGTGTGAAAATTTATTTTTCATTTTCAAAATTATATAATTACTTCACTAGTATCTTGAAACCAAAGATTCTTCAAGTTTCCATAACAATGATAATTCGTGTCGGGACCATTCCATGACAACCGCCTTTTCTAATTTCTGTAATTACATTATATTAAAAAATTATTAAATATTTTCCTTATTCTATTTAAAGTGAAAACCAAATAGTTTCAGAAACACCAATTATCGATAATTTTTTTCAATAAACGTATTTTTTTTTAAATTATTAAAAAAAATTTTGAATTTTTATAATTATTTCTATTTTTTTAATTTTAATGTTTTACAAAATTTTCCTTTTTTTTTATATTTTAAATTTTTTTTTATAATTTTCGAAGAATTTCTATTTTTTTAAAATTTTCCTAATTGGATTTTTAATTTTTAATATTTTAGATAGAATAATGAAGGTTTTTTATTTATTTATTTTTTACTTTTTATCAATCCTGGAAGTCACAAACGGAAACACGGCCTTGAGGACTCGGTTGCAGAAAAACGCAAAAACTCCGCCTTGGCCGAACAAGGATGCCAAGCCTTTGAACGTCAAAATAGGTATTTACATCGAAAGTTTGGGTAAATTTCAATCTACAGAAATGGTAAAAAATATTTTTATATCGTATAAAAAATGTAATTTTAGAGTTTTGATGTTGATTTGTATCTTTATATGAGTTGGAAAGATTATACTTTGAATCACTCTGATCCGGAGTATGTCCTCGTCAACGACCCCAAGGTGAGGGAGCACATCTGGCTGCCCGACCTCTACTTCGCCAACGCCAGAACTGCCATGTTTCATGACGTCACGATCCCGAACTTCAACCTTTTCATCGCTCAGGACGGGACTATAGCTTATTCCAGCAGAGTCACGCTTACCGTAGCCTGTAATCTTCAGCTTTCACAGTATCCCATGGATCAGCAAACATGTCAGATCCGGATCTTGTCCTACGCCTACATCGCGAATCAAGTGAACGTGACTTGGTTCAAAGCAAATCCCATCAGATATAATCCTGAAATCGGGTTGCCGGAATTCAACATCAAACACATCGACCAGTCCTACTGTGACGGGACTTACATGTATGCCATCATGGAAAATGGCCACAAAATAGGTCCGTTGATTAAAAGTAACTTAAAATAATCGTCTTTGTTCAGATAGATTTAGTTGTCTCGAAGCGAATATCCACTTGAAGAGGTCTGTCGGATATCATCTGGTTCAAAGTTATATCCCCACAGGTAAACTTTTCCGAAATTACTAATTTTGGAAGTTTTTAACAATTCTCAAAATTGATGTCGTTCGAAATTTTGTTTCTTCTTCGATTTACTGTAAAAACTCTAATAGAAGGGCACCTCTATAGAAGGGCAGAGGTAGATAAACGTGGATTGAATATAGCTTTTCCGACAAAATACTAAGCCCTCATATTGGTACATAATTTTACTCATTTTTGTGATTGATTTTTTACGATTTGTAGGGTTTGAATTGTTTTCTATGATAGAAGATTACAAATCTCCTAAGTTACTGTGAAAACTCCATTTGAAAAGCACTATTTTTAAATGGTGGAAAATGAGCAGCCCGTCTACTAGAGTTTTTACGGTATTTGAAATTCAAACTTGAGTAATTAAACCTCATCATAAACGCGCTGTAAAATTCAAAAATAATCGATAAATTTTGTTAAAATTGGAAGGAGTTTTTCTTGATCGACGACGTTTCTATCAGATGTTGAAAATAATTTTACAAAAATTTTTATTTTTGATATTCATGATTGGACCTATATCATTCAGCTCTGATCGTGGTTATCAGCTGGGTGTCCTTCTGGATCGACAGAAGGGCCGTTCCTGCCCGAGTTACGTTGTCCTTCACAACACTGCTCTCGCTGTCAACGCTCGGCAACGGTCTCAGATTCGGACTTCCGATGGTCAGTTACGCCAAAGCCATAGATTACTGGTTTGGAAGTAAGTTTTATTTTGTTTAAAGTTAATTATTACATAAAATTAATTATAAAACAAAATTAATATATAACGTTTTCAGTGTGTATGGTATTTGTTTTTCTGACTTTATTAGAATTCGCTTTCGTCAATTCTTACATGAGACAAGCAAACAAATACGAAAAACTCTCCAAAGCTTTTGAAAAAAGACAAGGTTAATTTTATTTTTAAAATTTTTTATTTTAAAATTTTTTATTTTAAAATTTTTTATTTTAAAACTTTATTTTTTTTAATTTCTTACTTTAAAATTTTTTATTTTTTAATTTCTTAATTTTCAAAATTTTATTTTTTAAAATTTTTATTTTTTTTAAATATTGTATTTTTGAGTTTTGTTTTTTTTTTAAATTTTTTCAAATTTTTATTTTTCTAAATTTCTATATTCAGAATTTTTAAAATTTTCTATTTTAGTGACACTTGAATCAGACCCGGAAGATGGACCTTATATCCCGTCCAATTTTAATAAACATTCATATCATTTGTTGGGAAGTGGAAAAAGGACCGATTCTGAAGACCAAACCAAGTTCCCTTTGGCCATGTTTGGAACCAGGAAACGGAATGGTTGGTTTATAACATTTAGATTATCAGATTATTATAAAATTAGAAAAAAAAGTTCTTGCAAAATGCCTCAGGGCGAGTTTTGGAATTTTGTGGAAATTTGATATTCAATTTTACAATTTCAAATTTTTTGTGGATTCTGGAAATTTTTAAAAATTTTACACAGGATTCTGAAGTCATACATGATAATGTAGAACTCTTCATAAAAGTTTCAGAATCTTCAAGAGGATTCTGAAAAGTCGCTATGAAATTTTGGAAATTTATGTAAAATTCCATTGAATTTTTTTGTTTTAAAATACTGTAATGAATTCTGAATGGTTCTAAAAGCTTTTACGAAAAGCTAAAAGGTTTCAGAATCTTCTAAGGGATTCTGGAAAGTTACTATGAAATTCTGGAAATTTACATAAAATTCCGAAAACTTCTATGAAATTCTCTGATGTTTTAAAATACTGTAATGAATTCTGAATGGTTCTAAAAGCTTTTACAAGAAGCTAGAAGGTTTCAGAATTTTCTAAGGGATTCTGAAGATTTACGTGAGATTATAGAAAACTCTGAAGGATTCTACTGGACCTTGTGTTTCTAGAAACTTCCATAGAATTTTCCGATGTTTCAGAATCTCTCATTAAATTCTAGCAACTTTCAAAAGATTCCAAAAGACCTCAAAAATTTTCATTTTACTTACAGAACTTCCTGCGGATTCCATTAGATTCTGGAAAGTTCTAAAAATTTCTACAGTATCTTAAAATTTTTTACAGTATCTTAAAAAATTCTACAGTATTCTAGAAATTTCCAGAATTAATTTCTAAAATTTCGCAGTCTTCCATTGGATCCTGGAAATCCTAAAATTCTAATTTATTGAAGAATAAAATTTCAGAATTTTCACCTTCTTCGAACTCCCTGAAGGACACGAAAACAGACAGCAGGGAAGACTGCCCTTACTCGATCTACACCACTCAACAAGAAGAAACTCCTTGTAACGGAGAACTCGGGAATGGAAAATTCGTCGCTCTCGCTACCATCGATCTGGAGGATTCCATGACTTTGCCGAGGGAAATGGTGTCTCAAAAAGGACAATTAGAGTCCAAAACTGACACTTCCAAGAAGGACGACAGTCCAACCAAAATTACTTTCATCAGCGACGACGAATGGACAGAACAGGTAAAAATTTTTGTAAAACATAAATCAAAATTTAATTTTTAACATGTATAAAAATTAAAATTTTATTTAAAAAATAATTCGAAATTTAATTTTTAACATGTATAAACTTAAATTTACTCTTCAAAAATATTTATAAATCTAAATTTTTAAAATTTATTAACTTTTTTTTGAATATTTTTAAATTTATTAATTTTTTCTTGAATATTTATACATTTCAATTTTTTTTAATATTTTTAAATTTACCTTTTTTTGAATATTTTTAAATTTTAATATTTTTTTAATATTTTTAAACTTAAATTTTTCAGTTCCCTGTTATCGAACCTCCTAAATTACGGTCGAGACATCGAAAACCCAAGAAATTACACCACCGGGAGAACACCATGGGGATGAATCGTTTTGTTCAACTGGGCTTCCTGAACTCCAGAAAAGCCCTAAGGATAGACAAACTCAGCAGAATTTTATTCCCTGTCATGTTTACGGTATTTTGTGCTTTGTATTGGAGTTATTATTTGGTTTATATTCCTTCTGCACTGAATTAAAATTTTTTATTAAATAAAAATTCAAAAATATTTATAATTTTTGTTCTGAACATAAATGCCAAAAATAATAATCACAAAACTTCGAACGAGAAAAAACAATTATTTCGAAATGGGCTTTATTCGAAAACCGAAGAAACCGGCTTATTCCGTTCCTGAGGCCATTTTCGGCACAAAATTCACCGTGTTACTCATAATTAAACTTTCGCAATAGTTTCTGGTCCAACGTCAAGTTCTAAAGTTATTCAATATTCCGTTTCACCACAGTTCTAGATCCAAACTCGAAACCCAAAGTTGCCAGTCAAAACCAAAGTCAAATTTCGAAATCAATGCTTAAATTTTTCGTTTTAAGACATGATTTGCGGGTCATGTTGTGATTTCAAAAATCTAATGCTTCTTTTTTCCCAAAATTCGAAGTCAAAGTTCGAAATTTATATTTCAATTTTTGGTTTTAAAACGATTTGCGGGTCATGTTGTGATTCGGAAAATCTAGTGCTTCTTTTTTCCCAAAATTCGAAGTCGAATTTCGAAATTTACATTTTAATTTTTGGTTTTAAAACGATTTGTGAACCATGTTGTGTTTTGAAAAATCTAATGTTTCGTTTTTTCCAAAATTCGAAGTTGAATTTCGAAATTTACATTTCAATTTTTCGTTTTAAGATGTGATTTGTAAGCCATGTTGTGATTTGAAAAATCCAGTGTTCCGTGTTATCAAAGTTTAAAGTCAAAGTTCGAGACCGAAATTTAACATCAAAATTTGAACTTTTCGTGCCAAAACACAACTGGCGGATCTTGTTTGGATTCGGAATATCCAGATGTCAGATTCTATCAAGTTATGTAGGACAGAAAACAAGTTTTTGAAATAAAATAATTTACAAATGTTATCTCAGCGCGAAAAGTCCAAAATTCTACTTCGAACTCTGATCGTCAACTTTCATACTACAGACCACAGGATACTGTAGAAGTTTTGGAACTTTATAAAATTTAAAGAATTCCGAAATCGTGGAGCTTTTTAAGAACTCCAAAAATCTTCTAGAATCCTGTAGAGTTTCACGATTATCAGCAACTTGATCGAAATTTAAAAATTTTTCAGAATTTTTGGAAAAGTTTTGGAATTTTCCAGAATCCAGTTGAGGATTCTAAAACGACTATATGACAGATGATCTCCTTCGATTCACACTGATTTCGAAATTTTTTAAAATAAAATTTCTAAATTTAATTTTTAAAAATTAATTTTTTTTAATTTTAATTTTTTTAAATAAAAAATTTTAAACTTTTTAAAATTAATTTTTTATTACTTAAGTGACGTGTTAAATTAATCCAAATATCAAAACCACTGCTCTAAAAATAAAAAAATAAATCTTATGAACTTAAAGAAGAAAATGCCATAGAGAAGCGACTATTGTATGACTTCTAAAACCCTAGAGAATTTCGAGAAATTTAAAAAATCTTTTATAATTTTGTAAAAAAATTGAAATAATTAAAAATTCAATGACTTGTTCCAAAACATTAGGGAAAACCTTACAAGTTCCAAGGGCCTTCCATAATCTCCAGAGGAATTTTTAGAATATTTTAAATTCCAATGGAAAATTCTGGAATTTTCTTGATTTCTCTGAAAGCTTCGAGAATCTTCTATGACGTCATGAAAGTTTTTATAATTTTATCAAGGCTTCTAGATTCTTCAGAAAGCTTTTAGAATTTTCTATAACTTCATAAAAATTTCTAGAATCTTCTGAAAGCTTTGAGAATCCTCTTTAACATTCCGAAGACTTCGAGAATTTTCTATAATGTCTTGAAAGGTTTTATAATCTTATCAAGGGTTCTGAAGGCTTCTGAAAGCTTCGAGAATCTTCTATCACGTCATAAAAGTTCTTAAAATCTTCTCAAGGCTTCTGAAACTTTCTAGAATATTCTGAAAGTTTCTAGAATCCTCTTTAACATTCTGAAGGCTTCTAGAATCTTCTATAATATCTTGAAAGTTTTTAGAATCTTCTCCAATTTTCGAAAATTTTTTTAACATTCTGAAGGCTTCTGAAATTTCTTCCAACATTCTCAAAACTTCTAGAATCTTCGAATACTTTCTAGATTCTCCAGAATCCAATAAAAGCTTTCAGTACATTCGAAACTTCTGAAAATTCCGTTCAAAACAATTCGAAAAAGTTTTTATTTTTTAATTTTTAAAACAAATTGAGACTTAACATCCGAAACCAAAAATTCCAAACTCTTAGATAATCCTATACAGATAATTTTGTAAAAGTTTTATTTTTAATTTCTATAATAATGCAATTAATGAGGAAATAGAGTAAAATTACGAAATCATCACGCAAGATGAAAATTCTCACGTAAATTTTTAAATTTTTTATAAATTTTAAAAATTTTGAAAAAAATTATTTTTTAATTTTAAAAAAACTAAAAAATTCTGAAAAAAATTAATTTTAATTTAAAAATTTTTGAAAAAATTTTATGAATTTTTTAATACTGTAATTAGAATAGTTTTAATTTTTTATAAAATTTAAAAATTCCGTCTGAGATCAATTTGTGAAATTTCCATGATTTTTATAATAATATTACTGGTTACAAAATCATCACGAAAGATGAAAATTCTCACGTAGGATCTTTGGTTTTCGAAAACTCCCTTCGAGACCATTTTAAAAAAAATTTAAATTTTTAAATACCGTAATTAAATTAATTTTATTTTTTTAACAATTTTAAAAAAATTTAAATTTTTAAATACTGTAATAATTTTTAATTATTTGAAAAACCCCTTCGAGACCATTTTAAAAAAAATTTAAATTTTTAAATACTGTAATTAAATTAATTTTAATTTTTTTAACGATTTAGAAAAAATTTAAATTTTCAAATACTGTAATTAAATTAATTTTAATTTTTTCATAATTTTTAATAAACTAAATTTTTAAATACCGTAATAATATTTAATTATTTGAAAAATTCCTTTGAGACCATTTCGTAATAAATTTTATTTTTGTTTTTTATAACAATATATTTCGAAATAAGTGACCAAAAGCAAAAATTTAATTTTGAAGAATCTTCTAAAATTTTTTCCAAAACAATTTTCGGAAAAAACTTATTTTTTATAGCATAATTAAAAATTCAAAAATTCTCTTTCGAAACAGTTTTAAAAAAATATTTTTAAAATTTTTTATTTCTAAAAAGTTCCAAAATTTCGCGTTGAGAGAGTTTTAAAATTTTTTAATAACAAAATTTAGAATTTTTGAAATTTAAAAATTTTTTAATAACATAATTTAGAATTTTTTAATAACATAATTTAGAATTTTTGAAATTTAAAAAATTTTAATAATATAATTTAGAATTTTTGAAATTTTAAAATTTTTTAATAACATAATTTAAAATTTTTGAAATTTTAAAATTTTTTATAACATAGTTTAAAATTTTTAATAACATAATTTAGAATTTTTGAAATTTAAAAAATTTTTGATTACTTTGCAAAAATATTTGTTTTTATTTTTAATAATGTAATTAGGATAGTTTTGGATTTCTAGAAAATTCCTTCGAGGCAATTTCACAAAAATATTTGTTTTTAATTTTTACAATAACATCATTCAAAACAAAAATGCTCTAATTTCTGAGAATCTTCAAAAAATTATTTTCGAAACTTTTTTTAAAAATATTTATTTCGAACTTTTTAAGTGGATTAAGATAGTTTTAGATTTCTCAAATTTTTTATTTAAGATAATTTCGAAAAAATTTATTTTTGATTTTTAAATAACATAATTCTAAAAAATTAAAAATTAAAATTTTCTAATTTTTGAAATTCTTCCAAAATTTTTTATTTAAGACAATTTCGAAAAAGTTTATTTTTTGTTTTTAAATGATGATTATGTTCTTAAAATATCATCAATGTTGAATTTTTCATTTTTAATCTCGACTGGAAAATTCCAAAATTTCGAAAAAAGTTTATTTTTGGTTTTTAAATAACATAATTCTAAAAAATTAAAAATTAAAACTTTCTAATTTTTGAAATTCTTCCAAAATTTTTTATTTAAGACAATTTTGAAAAAAGTTTATTTTTGAATTTTAAATGATGATTATGTTCTTAAAATATCATCAATGTTAAATTTTTCAATTTTAATCTCAACTGGAAAATTCCAAAATTTCGAAAAAATTTATTTTTGGTTTTTAAATAACATAATTCTAAAAAATTAAAAATTAAAATTTTCTAATTTCGCGAATTTTCCCAAAAAATTTTATTTAAGACAATTTCGAAAAAGTTTATTTTCGAATTTTAAATGATGATTATGTTCTTAAAATATCATCAATGTTAAATTTTTCAATTTTAATCTCAACTGGAAAATTCCAAAATTTTCATTCCAAACAATTTCGAAAAAAGTTTATTTTTGATTTTTAAATAACATAATTTTAAAAAAATTAAAAATAAAAATTTTTCCAAAATTTTCATTCGAGATAATTTCGGAAAAAGTTTATTTTTAAATAACATATTTAAGAATAAAAATTTTAATTTCCAAGAATGTTCTAGAAATTCCCTTCGAGACCACTTTGAAAAAAAAATTATTTTTAACCTTTTTAATAGGTTAATTAGGATAGTTTTGGGTTTCTAAAATTTCCCTTCGAGACCATTTGATGGAAATATCTAATTATTTTTAATAAAGTAATTCATAAAAATCTTCAAAAATGTCCTGAAATTTCTCTTCGAGATATTTTTGAAAAAAAAATTAAATTTTTAATAACCTAATTCAAAAAAGTTAAATTTTAAAAATTTCGAAATTTTCTTTTCGAGATGATTTAAAAATTAATTCTTTAACAAAATAATTCAAAAAAGTTAAATTTTTAAGATGTTCTAAAATTTCCCTTTGAGACAATTTAAAAATTAATTTTAATAACCTAATTCAGAAAAGTTAAATTTAAAAATTTTTTTTCGAGACATTTTTGAAAAAAAAATCAAAAATTAAACTTTTTTGAATTAAATTATTAAAAATTTAAGATGTTCTAAAATTTCCTTTTGAGACAATTTAAAAATTAATTCTTTAACAAAATAATTCAGAAAAGTTAAATTTTTAAGATATTCTAAAATTTTCCTTTGAGACAATTTAAAAATTAATTTTTAATAACCTATTTCTGAAAAGTTAAATTTTAATAATTTCAAAATTTCCTTTGAGAAAATTTAAAAAAATTAATTTTTAACAAAATAATTCTGAAAAGTTAAATTTTAATAACTTCAAAATTTTCCTTTGAGACAATTTAAAAATTAATTTTTAATAACCTATTTCTGAAAAGTTAAATTTTTAAGATGATGTAAAATTTCCTTTCGAGACGTTTTTGAAAGAAAATAATTTTTGGTTTTTTTAACAGTATGATTTAAGTTTACCAGTTGTCCGTCAGTTATTCATCGTTTACCAAGTGTCATATCCCCCAGGTCCTCTGCAAAGCCTTCTTCATCTCATTACGCAGATGTCGATGAATCCCTGGTGTACGACGACCATCCGTCTTCATTAGGCGTTATTTTTTACATTTACCTTTGGTTTTGTGCTCATTAGGCTTATCCTAACGACGACTTATTTGTTTCCAATTTTTTTCGGAAATTTTGGAAATTTTTAAAATTCAAAAATGGTCGTTGTAAATCAACTTTATTATCAGGCTATCGTAATCGTGCTCAGTTATTGCTGTCTCATCACGAAAGCAGAACAATATCCATGTGAGTTCCGTTTACAAGGATACTGTAGACGTCATCCCTTGATGTCAGAACTTCATTTAACTAAACTTAAATTACCAGCTCAATCTGATATTTTTCAATTTTAAATTTTCTTTAAATTGCTGATTTTTAAAAACTTAAAATTTATAATTTTTATTAAATTTTTAATTTATATTTTCTGAGACTTTCAATTTATAAATTTTTTAAAAATTTAAATCTATAAATTTTGAAATTTTTAATTTATAAATTTTTGAAAACTTCTTAGTTTTTAATTTTTATTAAATTTAAAATTTATAATTTTTATTAAATTTTTAATTTATAAATTTTCTAAGATTTTTGATTTATAAGTTTTAAAAAACTTCTTAGTTTTTAATTTTAAAAAACTTCCTAATTTTTAAAAAACTTAAAATTTATCATTTTTATTAAATTTTTAATTTATAAATTTTATTTAATTTTTAATTTTAAAAAATCTAAAATTTATAATTTTTATTATATTTTTAATTTATAAATTTAAAATCGATTTTTAATTATTACTTTGTTTTAAATTTATAATTTTTCAAATTTACTTTTTAATTATTTTCAGTTTTTTGAAAATTTGTTTAAATTTCAAATTGTTTTTTGAATTTTTAAGTTTCTTTTTGATGTTTAATTTTCTACAGTAATTTATTTTTTTAAATATCTTTATGAAAAAAAAGTAATTTTTTTAAATCTTCACGGGATTACAAACTATGTCATTACAGTAACTTTGAGGAAATAACACAGGTTTAAATGTGTTTTGTTATTTAACACCGACGCCTCAGGGGATTTACTTCCTTGCTCAACTTTTTACAACTTATTTTTAGATAATGAGATCAACACTCATTCCCCGATGCCTGTTTCCGGACGAATATTGGCCATGTTGAAAGACAGAAATGCCATTCTGAACAGTAAGCCGATCCACAAATTCTCGGCATCGACGGATTCTTACTTTGGTCTCATGAGAAGACTGGCTGAGAAGGAAAATGTACAGTACCAATTGGCTCCTACTGTAATCACAGCAGAGAAGGTGCCATATCTACACTACCTGCCTCAGAGCAGGGACGAACATCCCGACGGCACAAAAGCTTTATGTCGACGATTACGCATGTGTTGACGGATTTCAGAGGCAAAATGTCTCACAACATGTTGTAACTAATTATCACGTAAAATAAAGAGTCAAAGGACGTCTATTTCAGTTTGTTAGAACTTTAAAATCGATACAGATGATGTGTACAGATATGTCAGAGTCCGGACCAGTATCAAAGTCAGCTGATAGCACATCGATCCCGACTGCCTCCAGCCCGGATGGGCGGTCGTCTGTTATATTCTTGAGATTGGAGTTGCCGAGCCAGTTCCTCATCGGTCATTCCGTTGTTCCAGAGTTCTTGTAGTGTCTTGGCCAGGTATTCGTCGTTAGCTGTGTCCGGCTGCAAAACAACCATAATCTCGTCGTTAGTTTTGTCACTTACCGTTTCCACGGGTTTCTCGTTGGGTTTTGCGTTTGATTTCAATTTGTCATTCGGTCGACGACCGGTGCAGAAATGTCCATCATTATAACGATGTGCCAAGCAGAAGTTGTGTTTGCAATTGGGACATCGAACTTCAATGAACTAAAAATACATGGTATTTCGGAAAATGGTATCAAAACTCACTTCTCGTTTCTTGCAACCTTTCAATTCACAGGAGAATGACGTTTTCTTGGTACGGGCTCCGCAGTTGTTATCCAGGTGAAGACTGACGGCTTCGTCGGGAGAACGTCCGCCTGGCACGGAAACTGGCTTCTCACAGACGGGACAGACAGGGACTTGTTTATCCTAAAGTCCTTAATTGATTAATTGAGGGTATTTCAGAAGCCTTACTTTTGAAAATCCCTCGGAGCAACTGTGGGCTTCGTATCGGAAATGTTTCACACTGAAAAACCGAATTCATATATCAATTCTCAGTAAAGTTACTTAAACTCACCAGAAAGACTTTCTACAAGCATCACAGATCACCGGCAGGAAATCTGGAAAGGATATAGGAGTACACACTGGCTCCGGGGTAACTTACCGAGTTGGTTGCAACTCCCGACAGAACAATGCTTCCCGAAATCAGGGAACTCAGCCATGGCAAATGATGAAAATCCTATATCTGTCGGGTCAATATATACATGTAAACGACGGAAAAACGATGACAAAAATCCGTCGTCGTTTCGACTGACGAAATCGACCAAAGTCATCACATGCGTCCGGGCTCCCGACGCGAAAGAGATTCCACGTCGCGAATTGTTCCTTTCCAACTGTTTTCGGATTATAAATTTCCTCGAATTTTATATTATTTATATTCCTTTTTCTACTGTATAATCGTGGTATTTCTCACGAAATTCCGAAACTGGCTTGTAATTTGGGTTGATGACTCTCGTGTCAGAAAAGCTGGACGACAGCTTTGCTTCGAAAAAATTATGGACAAAGTATGAATTTTCTACCTAATTTGATTTAATTTATAAAAATATTTCAGAACAGAAACCAAACTTTGGACATTTAATTTCTTCCTAGGAACATGTGTTTTATATGCTTCTCGAGTGGCCCTTCCTCTGTGTGCCACCGCCATGGCTCAAGAATACGGCTGGAATAAGGCAGATTCGGTGAGATTTCGTAATATTGTCGATGTAACTATCATCCTACTGTTGTTATCCAGGTTTTCGTGGGGATTTCTACTGAACAAAATCATAGTATTTTTGTAAATTAGATATTCCTATTAATTCAAACTCATTTCTAAATTTTAAACTTTTTGAATTTATTGAGAATTATAAATCCAAATCATAGCTTTTTTATAAATCCGAACCTAGATCTCCTGTTGAGAAATTCAGGGTTTTTGCATGGGAACTTTAGACTTCGATATATGAATCCTAAATCTTTATGACTGAATATATCTCCGAATTTGCATAAATGGACTCTGAATTTTTTAAAATTAAGCATTCAAATATGTTTAAAAAACTAAGTTTTTATATATGAATGAACTACCTAACTCTTATGAATATATCTTCGGGTTTGCGTGAATGAATTCTGTGACTGAATCTTTAAACTTTTCGTGAAACAACCCTCGAACATATATGAGTAGATTTTCGAAACATCATGAATAAATCACGAACTTTTATAGTTAAATTCTCTGGTTTTTATAAATAAATCCCCAAACCCTTATGAATGAACTTCTGCACATATGTGAATTAGTCTTTCAACTCTCGAGTACTTTGGAAATGACCCCTATGGGTGACTTTTCTGTGTTCTTCAGCGACAATTGCATCAATCATGATTATTGAATTTTCACTGTATTCTACTTGTAATTTTTGGGTTTTTACAATTTCTGCTGCCATTAATAATGATAATTTTTTCATTTCAGGGAATTGTGATGTCGTGTTTCTTCTGGGGTTATGCAATCATTCAAGTATTTGCTGGAAGTTCTGCAGACAGAATTGGGGGCGAATGTATATTGCAATATTCTACATTAATATGGGCGATATTAACGTTTCTGACTCCACAGCTATTTGATATTGCGTATTTTACCGGTTTTCCGCTTGTGTTTCTTATATTGATTCGAGTGTTCACTGGTTTTGGACAAGGGTTTCACATACCGTGCATGGCTAGTATTGTTGGAAGGCATTTGACCTCGACGGACAAGGGTAGGGTATTCGGGATATCTCTCGCTGGATCGCATTTTGGGTAATTTTTAGATTTTTTGTTTCTAGTATAGTTTTGTATTACTTTTAGGACTGTGGTTGCTGGAGGCATTGGATCTATACTTATTGAAATGGTTGGATGGCGTTATCTGTTTCATTTTGTTGGTATGTGATGGATGTTGAACTGACGAAATACCATGAAAATTTCAGGACTTTTAAGCATAATTTGGTGGTATTGGTTCAAAGTTCTGCGAGATAAAAGTTTCTCCAGAGGACGTGATGAGAGTTCTTTACTTGCTCGAGATGCAGAATTGGGATCAACAGAAGAACTATTAGGAAGTAAAAAATCGAAATTAAAAGTAGACAATATTCCTGTTCCATGGAAAACGCTTTTTACCCATCATGCTTTCTGGGCGGCAGCTGTAGCTCAATATTGTGGAGCTAATGCTTATTTTACCATGTTTAGCTGGTTACCGATGTATTTTTCTGATAATTTCCCAAATTCTCAAGCTGTTGTCTACAATGTGGTTCCGAGTTTTGCAATTGTTATTACAGCATTATCGTCTCCATTTATGGCTTCTAAATTGCTGGCTTCTGGGAAGTCTGTTACATTTACTAGAAGACTTATGGAGGTAAGGTTTTTGTACTATTTCGAAATTATAAAATGGTCGGCATTAAAAATTAAAATTAAAATTTTGAGCAAAAATGAAATAAGTCGACTGAATGTTACGGGACAATTGTAAATTTTATTTTGACTTTGACTGATTTTTCTAAATGTTGGAAGAAAAGTATAATTTTGGTTTTGATGTTGATTGATCTACTGTAATATTGAAAGCAAAAGGCAGATTTTACTTTGATTTTGACTTGGATGTCGATTTATTTTTGTAAATTTCAGAAGCAGAATGCAAATTTTACTTTGATTTCAGAATCTTTAAAAAGTAAACATAGAAATGTCGACTGTGATATACTGTAATATTGCAAGCAAAACGCAGATTTTTCGTTTTGATGTCGATTGCTTTGTAGATTTTGGCCCTGCTTATTAATTTGAAAACAATTTTTTCAGAGTACTTCATTGTTGTCGATGGCAATATGTTTGCTATGTGTTTCAGGCAGTTCTGGTTTTTATTTTTCGCTGTTAGTTTTTACAGCAGCAATGGCAGCTAGAGGACTTCATCATGGTGGAGTTTCGGTGAATCCGCATGATTTTGCACCTCACCATACTGGTTCTGTTTTTGGTTGGTTGGTTTTTACAATTCATAAATATTTCTTTCAACTTTTCAGGAATATTTAATGCTTTTTCGGCCATTACGGGTTTTGTCGGTGTATACATTGCTGGTTGGATTCTTCAAAGTTCTTCCAATAATTGGTCATATGTTTTTACATTCACTGCAATGCAGTGCATATTCGGTGCCGCGACGTATGCCTGTCTTGGAACTGGGAACAAAATCATTTAAATTAGATACTCATTTTTTGTATTCACTTATTTAGGGATATAACTTTAGTTTTGGTGCAATTGATTTGATACGGGGTTTGATGGTTGCCTTATTCAGAAATTCTAATGTACATGGTTATTTAATAAAGATATTTGATATGCCTTTAGGCGGAAAGAAGTCAGGATAATCTTCTCAGTGTGTAATAAAGGAATTTTAAAAATGCGACATGAAAAAAAATCAATTCCTAAAACGACAAGAATTCTTGGTAAGTAATTTTATATAATTTTATATATTTTAAAAAAAACTGGTTGACTGAGTTTTTCTCTCGGAAGAGCTCTTGAAGCAGACTGCCGGAAGAAGGAGCTGTGCCAAGCCGTCTCTGACGGAGACTAATTTTCATTTGGCCAACTTACTAAACGTGTGGAAGTGCTTCTGGAATTTGAATTTTTTTAAGGATATTTTGGAAAAAAATAATAGTGAAAAAAATTGGTCTTTGTAATTTTAATCGATTTTTGAAAAAAAAATTTATTTTTCTTAATAGGATAAATAAGTTAAATCTTTAAGGTATTTTACGGTACTTAAGATACTTGTGAAAAATATTTTTCTTTAAAAAATTATAAATTTTCAAGTTTCGAAATTTAGGGCGTTTTTAGGAAAAATTAAAAAATATTTTAAAAATTTTGTAAAATAAAATTAAAAAATTTTTAATTTTAAAGTATTTAAAAAAGTTTTTTAATTAATTTTTGAAATTATTTTAATTTAAATTTTTAAAAATCTTGATTTATAAATTTAAAAAAAAATTTTTCGATTTTGGAATATTTTAAATTTCTTAAATTATTTTAATTTTGAGAATATTTTTAATTTTTTAAATTATTTTAATTTTGAGAATATTTTTGAAGAAATTTTTGATTTTGGAATATTTTTAATTTTTTAAATTATTTTAATTTTGAGAATATATCTGAAAAAAGTTTTGATTTTGGAATATTTTTAATTTTTTAAATTATTTTAATTTTGAGAATATTTTTGAAGAAATTTTTGATTTTGGAATATTTTTAATTTTTTAAATTATTTTAATTTTGAGAATATATCTGAAAAAAATTTTGATTTTGGAATATTTTTAATTTTTAAATTATTTTAATTTTGAGAATATTTTTGAAGAAAATTTTGTCACAAAGAAACGTGTATTTGACAACCCCAAAAGTGGTGTTAATTTCATTGGGCTTACGAACTCACAAATGTGAGATGAAGGAGACCGGACCGTAGTCTGAAAACGCTACATTCGGAAAAAAGAACCGCTGTCTTTATTCCATCTCTTTGCTCAACTTTTTGCCTTCATCAGTTTAGGAATGGATTTGAAGCACTTTTTAAAAACGAGCACGAAAAAAACATTGTTATATTTTTTAGAATGATTTTAAAAACAAGATTAGAATTCCGCAAAGCTTCTAGAATTTTCCAGGAGTTAATGGAAGGTTTGACATCTTGAAGAACTTCACGGAGGTTTTTTATAATTTAAAAAGTTTTAAAAATTTCAAATTTTCTGAAAAAATTTTGTAAAATAAAAAATTACAAAAATTTTTTTCGAAATTTTTCAATTTTTTATAAAATTTTTTAGACTTTAAGAATTTCAAATTTTTCAATTTTTTATAAAATTTTTCAGATTTTTTAAAAAGTTCTAAAAATTTCACGGAAATCCCTGAACAATTTTAAATGATCGTGGGAATTTTATAGAATCTTCTGGAGATTTTTAGATTGTGAGAAATTTTGAGATTTTATAGAAGTTTCGAAAACAGAAAATTCTTTAGGATTTTCCAATATCTATAAAAATCTTCTAAATCCTTCTAAAATCAAAAAAAATTATTTAAAAAACTTTCTAAAATTTAAATAAGGATTCTGAATCCTTAAAAAACTTCTAAAATTAAAAAAAAATAATTTAAAATTTTTTTTTTTTGAAAATTTTCTAAAATTTAATAGAATTCTGAATTCTTCTGAAACTTCTTTGAAATTTCAGAATTCAATAGATGATTCAAGAAATTTCACAAACATCTGGAATTTCTAATTTTAGAAGTTTAAAAATTCGCGACGAGAAATTTTTATTTTTAAAAAAACATTAATTTTGAATTACGATAACAGTACGATTTTAAAAATTTAACTTTAGCAGGTAAGGCTGCAACTATTTCTTCGGCGATGTTGACACGTCGCAAATCATCTGGAGGAGGTCTGATGACGGATAAATTTCCGATTGGAAATGGTTCGACTCGCGTGAATGTCGCCAGAGAGTCCGTTGCTGTCCTTGCTGAAATGCTTGCATTTGACACTTCCGTCCAGAAGTCCCCAAACACAGGTACTTTTATTTTCGATAATTTAAAAAAAAAATTTTTTAGCTTTATTTTGTACAAATATGTGTTTGGGAAATTCTTTATTAAAATTAATTTGTTTTTTGTCCATGGCATCCATATGTGCTCACACACCCGCTACAGTAGCCATTTGGCCGAATTTACAGTATGTATTGTTTACTGTAGACATATTCATTACAGTAATTTTCACAATCGAAGCTATTATTAAAATTCAAAAGTCGAAATTTGTGAGTTTTTTTAATTTAATTTTTTTTAGAATTTGTTTTTAGAATAAAAAATTTTATTTTTCGGACCGTTGGTGCCAGTTTAACTTCGCTCTGCTAATTTTCCATTATCTTTCAATTGGGGTCCAGGCCTTCGAACTCGCCTGCAAGTGGTTCCCGGACCTGGGATGGACCTACTACCCCTATTACGGTATGGTACGGGCCTTGAGACCATTCATAATGATCAGATTGGTCTTCGAATTTGTCAAATTCAAACTTCCAAAAAATCGAATTAAACAAATTATAAAGTAAGTTAATTTTGAAAAATTTAACTTTTTCGAAAATAAGTGAATTTTTAATTAAAAAATTTTTTTTTCAAAATTTTTGAAACAAATTTAGAAAAAATTCAAAATTTTTTTCGGACGAAATTTAAAACCTTTTTTGACAAAAGTTAAAAATAATGTTTTTGAAGAATTTTAAAAATAATTTATTTTTCAAAATAGTTTAAAAATTTTCGAAAATAATTAATTTTTAAAATTATTTTAGAATTTTTATTTTTTAAAGAAATTTAAAAATTTCGAAAATAATTTATTTTGAATTTTTTTGAAAATTATTTAAAATTTATTTTTTAAAAATTAAAAGAAAATTTTAAAAATTGTTCAAAACTTTTTTTTTTGAAGAAATTTTTTTTGAAAATTTTAAAAATTGTTCAAAACTTTTTTTTTTGAAGAAAATTTAAATTTTGCGAATTTGTCAGACTTTATTTATTTTTTTGCTTTGTTGCTTCCCAGGATGCTAATCCTTTTTGCCGTCGTTTTAGGCGTTCTTCTCAACAAATTCAAAATGTAACAATTTTTTTTCTTTTTTTTATGGCACTTTATGCAATAATGGGAGTGCAATTATTTGGTAGACTGGAATATCATTGTGTTCTTCCTGGAACAAATCCAGAAAACGTCACAATTGCGGATTTGGCCATACCAGACACAAAATGTTCGAAAAAAGGCGCCGGAGGCTACGAATGTCCAGATAACATGGAATGCAAAAAATTAAAATTAACAGCACATCAACAAGGATATTACGGAATGTTTAACGATTTTGGTAGGGAAAAAATTATTAAAAAAAATAAATAAAAATTTAGCAAAAAGTGGATTCAGTGTCTACTTGGCGGCTTCCGAAGAAGGATGGGTCTACGTCCTGTACGACTGTCTGGATTCATTTCCATCTTATATTGCTTTCATTTACTTCATAACTTTGATATTCCTTCTGGCGTGGCTCGTCAAAGTAAGATTTATTAAATTTTTTAAACGGAGATTAATTGCGTCGAGATCTAGAGAAATCGACATCAAAGTAAAATCTGCAATACACTTGTAATATTCTAACAAATCCCTTAACGTTTCTATATTCATTTTTTTAAAGATTTCGAAATCAAAGTGAAATCTGCAATATGCTCGCAATATTCACACCGACTGGTCTACCTAGTTTTTTCAAAAATTCAATTTGGTTTTGATGTCGATTTTTTTAGACTTTGGTATTGATTTTAACAGGGTACTGTAGTGTTAATTATGATTTTTTGGATATCCTTTTGTAATTTCATATATGGAAATTAGCTTTCGAAGGTAGATAGAGGGATATGTGCCCATCAACCATGATCAAGAGATTTATAAATCGAAATTTAAAAATATAACTCTAAAATATTGATTACGAAATAGCTGTCATGAAAAATATAAATTTCGAGCTACTTTGGTTTCTAAAAACTTTCGAGAAATCGACATCCAAACTATTTCGAAACAAATTCATATATGATTTTTACAATATGTTTGACAATGAAATAACTACCATATAAAATCGAAAATCTTAAGTTACTGTAGTTTCTAAAAACTTAAAATTATTTTAACCAAATGGTTTCAAAACGAAAGTTTGTTTTTTAGAACGTATTTATTGCTGTTATTACTGAAACGTTTGCCGAAATCAGAGTTCAATTCAGTGAACATTGGCAGACCAAAGAATTGACGGATGATGATGGATTTCAACAACGACTAGAAAAATCTGACAATGGATGGAAATTGATTACTGTAGATTCCGATGTCCAAAATACTCCAGCTCCGAATTTCCTTCATCAAATCGTCCGATCTCCGAGTTTCCAGACTCCAATGATGTTTTTGGTCCTTCTGAATGCCGTCGTGAACGCTTCATTCGTGTACTATCATGACGAAAGTGATATTTTTAGAAGGAAAATTTACTATTTCATCGAGATCGGATTTACGATTTTATTCGATTTAGAAGCAATCGTTAAAATTATCGGACTTTCTTGGAGCTCCTATATCCGTCGAGGACAGCACAAATTCGAATTAATCCTCTGCATCGGGACCACTTTGAACATTGTTCCGTTTTTATACGATTCCAACGTCTTCACGTATTTCCAGGTCTTCAGGATAACCAGACTCATCAAAGCTTCACCGATGTTGGAACATTTTGTTTATAAAATTTTTGGTCCTGGAAAGAAACTTGGAAGTTTGGTTTTTTTTACGATGATTTTATTAATCATATCTTCGGCAATCTCGATGCAGTTGTTTTGCTACGTTCCTCATATGGAGAAATTCCGAACATTTCCTCAGGCATTCATGTGTATGTTTCAAATTATCACTCAGGAAGGCTGGACCGATATCTTGGTCGAAATTTTACGCGAAACAAATTCATCGGATTGGATCGTTTTTCTCGTTGGAGCTTACTTCGTCGGATATCACTTACTAGTCACACTTGTAAGTAAAAAAAAATCACTTTAATTATATAAAGAATTTTACTTTAAAAAAATTCACTTTAATTATATAAAAAATTTCACTTTAAAAAAATTCACTTTAATTATATAAAAAATTTTATTTTAAAAAAATTCACTTTAATAAAATAAAAACTTTTATTTTAAAAAAAATCGCTTTAATAAAATAAAAACTTTTATTTAAAAAAATCACTTTAATTATATAAAAACTTTTATTTTTAAATTTTAATTATGTTAAAAATCTTAATTTTTAGAAAATATTTTTAATTTTTCAAAGTATTTCTAATTTTATTTAAAGAAGCTTAATTTTATTTGAAAAATTTCAATTCTTTGGAAATATTTTTAATTTCATAAAAAACCTTAATTTTGCAAAGTAATTTGTTTTAAATTTTTAAATAATATTATAAATTTTTTTAAAGATTTTAAATTTTATAAGTTTTTTAATAATTTTTTTTTGAAAATTTTTAATTTGAAAATATTTTTAGATTGTGCTCAGTTTGTTCGTTGCCGTTATTTTGGATAATTTAGAAATGGACGAAGAACTCAAAAAAGTGAAACAATTGAAAGCAAGGGAAGAAACGACTTCGATGAGGACGATCTTGCCTTGGAGATTAAGGATATTTGAGAAATTTCCTTCAAGACCTCAGATGGTGGCTTTGAAGAAAATGCAAAATGATTTTCCTGTTCCTAAAGTCAGGGCCAGTTTTACCAGACAATTTGCCGAAAACGCTGTCGAGGACATGGTCGATGGATTAGGCGAAAGTATTTCTCAAAAAAGATTTTTAAAATTAAAACAAAAATTAAATACTGACGGAAAAAACTTATTTGTAAGACATACAGGACAACTTTCATCCAGGAGTTGTGTGAGGCATCTGATAGAGTAAGTGGTTGATTGTGTTACTGTAAAAATTAAAAATCAAAATTGTCAAGAAATTGTTCAAGATGGATTTTCGGGATTTTTAGACAATTTTGGATGATTTTATCTTTTATTGATTTCTGAGAAGCTTTAATTAAGTTTCTGAAGAATCTGGGAACTTCCATCAGATTATCGAAACTTTCAGAATTCTTTACTGTATCTTGGAAGATGTCAGGAACTTACAGAATCCTACAGTGGAATGTCGATATACCGCACCCCAGGCTATAAGGCACGATTTTAAAGAATCTTAGTCATATTCGACCTTCGATAAAAGGTACCCCATAATATAAGACACGATTTGTCCGGTCCCTTGAGGGTGCCTTATATCGAGATTCAATTGTAGTAGTAAAAATTAAAAATTACTATTTTTATGTGTTAAAGTAGAAACCAGGAGTATTTTAATAATCTTTACAGTACAGTAAGACAGAATACGATTATTATATAACTCTTACACAATACAGCCGAGAATCTCACTCATGGCCTACAGTATTCCATATTCCCTGATATCAAGCCTATCGCTTCAGAGGTTCTCTTTCCAATATAGTTTTCTGTCCCGACATTAAGAAATTATTCTGACACAATTTTTTGAAACTCTTTGAAAAATCTAAATTTTAATGTTTCTATTGAATTCCGGAATGTTTCAGAAACTTTTACAAAATTTTTGAAAATTCCAAACTTTTGGTTCTCAAAAATTGTCAAATATTCTACAGGATTCTAAAAAGTTTCAGAAATGCTTACTAGGTTAAGGTTCTACAAATTTTCATAAAGTTCTTAAAAGTTTTAGAACCTTCCACTGGGTTCTGGAGAATTTTATGAAATTGCCGAAATATTCATAGAAGTCTGGAAATTTGAAAGTTTCGATAAGATTCTGAAAGTTTTAACTGGATTCTAAAAAGTTCTAAAAACTTTGTTCAATTCTGGAATTTTGAGAAATTTTAAACTTTTCTACTGTGTTCTAAAACCTTTAAAATTCTCAAATTTTATAAAAAATTAAAATTAAAATTACCGTATTTAGCGAATCAAACAAAAGCCGAATATTGTTGCTTGATGCTAATCAGTTCGTAACGCAGAGAATCGGAATTGCCAGAGGGAACAGACGGGAACAAGGTAGTCGAGGTCGTTCTCAGGGCTTCAACAGGAATGCCTCTCTCAAGGCAAAGGCCATCTACCAACATCTCAAAGAAAACGGCGATGCCAGATTGACGGATTCCGCCCCAAAAGCGAACATGAAACAGGGCGAAATCGACATCAAAGCTATTCAACAAAGAAGGGCCCACGCTGAATTCACGAGAAACCGAATCGAAGAAGAAATGCGAGAAAATCATCCATTTTTTGATCGTCCTCTTTTCACAATTGGAAGAGATTCAAACTTCCGGAGAATGTGTCAAGATATCGTTTATGCAAAGTACTCGGTTCTTACTGTAGATCCAATCACGGGAAAAACTAGTCAAGTCAAATATAAACAACTTCATTCATTTTTGGGAATGATGACGTATCTTGATTGGACTATGGTTTTCATCACTTTGATTTCCTGTATTTCTATGCTTTTTGAAAGTCCATGGCCAACTACAGGAGAAAATTTAATTTTCAACAATCCATATTTGAGGATTTGCGAATACATCTTCGTCCTGGCCATGACCGTCGAACTCGGATTGAAGGTCTCGGCAAACGGATTATTTTTCACAACTCAGGCTGTCGTCAGGGATGTCGGCGGAGTCATGACTGTTTTCATCTACGTGGTAAGTAAGAATTTCATATATTTCGTAATTGAAAACGTTTTACTCGAAATAATCTTTTAAAAAAAGTTGTATCTGATTTCGTAACTTATTGAACATATATTCAGAATTCATATTTAGTTTCTACTTAGTAATCTTCTCAAACGAGAAAATTAAAAATGTGAAAATTTAAATATCAAAAGTTGAAAATGAATTAATTTATTTTTTAAATAAACTTCCGATCAATCATCTTTTAGATTTTTTGTTTTCACTAAATTTAATGATTTTTTAGTAGGATATGTTTTTTCCATTGATTGCAGTCATCTAGTTGGGTTTTCGAAAATGTAATCAAAAATATGAAAAATAAAAGTTTATTTTGCTTATTTCTTAGTGAACTTTCGATAAATTAATTTATTATTTTTCATTTCCTAATTTATTTTCACCAATTTTAACAATTTTTTACAATTAAGTGTATTTTTTTGTTGATTATAACTATCAAATGGGATTTTCAAAAAATAAAATTTATGAATTTTTCGAATCATTTTAAAATTAAAAAATAAGATTCTGAATGTACTTTGGAAACAACTTAAATTTGATATATGACTTATTTTGGAAATTATTTCGAGTAAAAAAATTCCAAAAGATTTAATGTTAGATTTCAGACAAGTGTATGGTATCTATTGTGGATGCCGAAACACGTTGAGATCAATTCCCTCGCTCAGTTGTTGATGATTTTCCGAGCTATGAGACCACTAAGGATATACACATTGGTTCCTCATATTCGGAGAGTTGTGGTTGAACTTTGCAAAGGATTTAAGGAGATTATGCTTGTCACGATTCTCCAAATCCTTTTGATGTTGGCTTTTGCCAGTTTCGGAGTACAGATCGCTGGGGGAAGACTTGCCGGATGTAACGATCCGACGATAACTTCGAAGGAGAACTGCACCGGGGTCTATGAACAACGGCTTCTGATCACCAGAATTGAGGTCCATGGAAAGCACGATCCTGATCTCCATCCGAAGATCCTTGTTCCTCGGGTCTGGTCAAATCCGCAAAACTTCAACTTCGATCACGTCGGAAATGCCATGTTGGCTTTATTTGAAACGTTATCCTACAAAGGCTGGAATGTCATCAGGGACATACTCTGGATGAGACGAGGGGCTTGGGCAGTCGTCTTCATCCACATCTACGTGTTCATGGGGTGCATGATCGGACTGACTCTTTTTGTCGGTGTTGTCGTCGCAAATTACATGGAAAACAGAGGAACAGCGTTACTTACAGTGGATCAACGTCGATGGCACGACTTGAAGGCCCGTCTTCGGATGGCCCAGCCACTTCACATTCCTCCAAAACCAGACAAATCCGTGAAATGGAGGAAGTTTTTGTACGAAATCACGATGTGGAGACCTTTTAAGCAATTTTTCTCCATGTTGGTCCTGGTTATCTCAAGTACCCTAATCATCCCCTGGAATGTGGAAGAAGAAAAAGAACGAAAAGATGCTTTATTTTACGCTACCGTAGTCGCGGCATTCTGTAATGTTTTGTTCACTCTCGAAGTACTTCTGAAGATCATTGCCTTCACGTTCAGGGGGTTCTGGCAGAGTAAAAGAAACAGAATCGATTTGTTGATCACCATATTGGGATTAATATGGATTTTCTTACATTTCCCAATGGCACTGCCGGCGAAAATCATGTCAGCCAAGACTTCCCTCAGGCGATTTACGTACATCTTCGGTTACTTTGTAGTGATTTCACGTTTCTTCACCATTGCTGGAAGAAAATCGACTTTAAAAATGTTGATGATGACGGTTTTGATGAGTTTATTCCGGAGTTTGTTCATCATTACTGCCATGTTCTTACTTGTGTTGTTCTACGCTTATACTGGTGTTATTCTTTTTGGAATGGTCAAGTACGGTTACGCTATTTCGAAACATGTAAATTTCCGAACTGCAAGGGAAGCACTAGTAGTGCTGTTCAGGTCCGTCACAGGCGAGGACTGGAACGACATCATGCACGCTATTGCGACTTCCAGTCCTCCGTTTTGCTACTGGAAAGAAGGAGTAAATTACTGGGAAACAGATTGTGGCAACTTTTACGGAGCAGTGATTTACTTTTGTTCATTTTATATCATCATCACTTATGTCGTTTTGAACGTTCTTGTGGCCATTATTATGGAGAATTTTTCGTTATTCTACAGTAGTGAAGAAGATGCGCTTTTAAGTTACGCCGACATTCGAAATTTCCAACTTGTATGGAATATCGTGGATATCCATCAGAAGGGCTCTATCCCGGTTTGTAGAGTCAAGTTTCTTCTGAGACTGTTGACAGGAAGACTAGAGGTAGATCCGACAAAGGATAAATTACTTTTCAAACACATGTGCCACGAAATGGAGAGACTTCACAACGGAGACGATGTTTCGTTTCATGATATCCTAAGCATGCTGTCTTATCGGTCTGTAGATATCAGGAAATCCCTTCAACTTGAAGAATTACTCCAAAGAGAAGAACTAGAATACATCATAGAAGAGGAAGTGGCCAAACAAACTATCAGGTCTTGGCTAGAAAAATGTCTCAAGAGAATTAAACAGGAGGTAAGGAACAATTTGATCCAAAAACTAAAAATAAGTGTTTTTCGGAATTAATTTGAAACGAATTTTCATAATTCTGTAGAAACTTTTAGAATCTTTGGTTTTATGATTTTAGAGATTGTCCCTGAATTCTGAAAAATTTTAAAAATTTCTATGAGATTATTAAATTTTAAAACTTTTCATTGCGTTTTAGGTAATTTCAAGAATTCTAAAAAGATCATAGAAAGTTTCAAAAGTTGGTACCAGATTCTGGAAATTTTGATGAGATTCAGAAACCTGTGAAATTTTAGAGTTTTAGGATTTTTTCCTAGATTTTGGAAATTTTTCGAAAATTCCATGAGATTCCCAAAGATTTCGGAATCTTCTATTGGATTCTAGAGAAATTTAACAACTTTTAAAAAGTCCTATTAATAATTTCAGAAGCAAATAAACGAACGAAGCTTGATTTCCCAAATCAGAGGGACTCAACTCGCAAGTGCTGCTTTGGCGAATTCAATGGTCCAAAGGGTGTCATTGATTGATGCTGGAATGGGACTCAATCAGTTCCCTGATTCTGTGATCTTGAACCAAAATCAGAACAGAAGGGAATCCACGTCTGATGAACGACAGACTCCAGAACCAGTAATGGAGGAAAAACCACCTCCGAAGAAAACAAAGGGTCGTAGGAGCAGTATTCCGGATCTCGTCGGCGTCAGCATACAGGAAGCTAAAAAGTTCATGTGGGGATCCAAGGCTAAAGGACAGCCGATCCCCAGTAGCACCCCCGACAGACCCCACGTCACGAATAAGGAAAATGACAAAGCTCTGTATTCAAAACGATCGGACAAAAGGGCTACTATCAAGCAGTTTACGGTAATTAAGCTGATTTCAATTTTGATAATTACTTGTTTTCAGATGGCAACTTGTGATCTTCCGGATCTTGATGAATTTGCAGAGGAGGAAGAGCAGTTTCAAGAAGACAGAAGATTCTCCTTGGGCAATTCCCCAATATTAGGAAAAGACATAGGATCTAGTCCCGGAGACGCGACATACAAGTGGATATATAACGAATCCACCGCCACTGAAATTCAATCTTGGTGGAATGACGTTAAATTTAATCATTAATTCAATGATTAATATAAACATAAAATTATAAAATAAAAATTCATATTGTTACGAAGTTGTTCTATCATTAGAGCTGTCAATTTCAAATTTGAAAATTAACCACGAAGGCTTACTTGTAACAATCCCAGCAATTTGTAAATTTTGGAGTGGTGAATCTAACAGTATGTAACATTTAAATATTTGATTAAGTTTTATGGATGACAAGTTATTTGTGTTGGATTGTGCAGGATCTATTTGAGTGCAAGCCACATAGCGTTGGTCCCGAAGAGAAATACCCTGAGGACCAATGAAAGGCATACGATTGCGGGTTGGCGGCAATTTGGAGATTGCGTAATATTTATTGATAGAGTTGTGTTTTATCTCGTGCCTGTGGTCCCAATAAAGTTATTTCCACATATTTGTGTCTACACGCGGATCCGGATTCCCCAGCGGCGATCCAACAGTGGCGATGTCAAGAACGAGCGAGGAATCCCCGATCATGAATGAACTTAAAGGATGATATTCATCTGAGGCATTTTTTTAGTGTGTAAAGTTTCTGTACGAGATTTCTTGATGGCAGCATATTGTATGCGCCGTGCTTTTTTGCTGCATATTCACTCTCTCTTGTTCCTTACTATTCCATTAATATTCGTATGATTTTCTCGTGTTTTTTTTTTATCAAAAAGTTCTTTTTTTATTATTCTTGTGAGAGCGCAAACATATTTTAGTTATACAATCTAGCCAGGCTCTCATTTTAGGACTTTTATTAGCGATATCCTTAGAAAGCATATAAAAACAAATTTAAATACTTTCGGAATAGGATTAATATTCATTTCCATCATTACATGAATATGAATCGGGTTCTTCCACATCATCACTGCTGGCGTCAGGTTCATCTAGCGGATCGTTATCAATGATATGTTATAGTATTTTCTTCAAAATATCAATTTTGAAGTTCAACGATACTCGTTTTTTCCGTGCTTTGTATGTGAATTGCTCTGTGTACGTCTTAGATTTCTTTATCTGAGTTCCGATTATGGGTCTCTCTTCGCAAATCGCATTATTGTAGTGCAAGACAGCGAGTTGACATCACTTTTGAAATCCGGATAGCGGAAAGAATCTACATTTGTTGTGGTAAATCTGAGAAGCAACAGAATGAAAACATTCGATGTTGGACGTCGTAGCTGTTGGAGACAGTCGACCTAGGACTTCTAAAAGAGAAGGCTGAGTTAGTATTTCAACCAGTAAATAAACTGCTGGATCTGTTGGTGATAAGTATTCAAAATTGTCAGATAGTTCTGCATGCTGACACTGGGTGATTTGTTGGAATTTTAAATCCTGAAAAGAAACGAAATGTGCTGTAATACTAATCAATTCAATTTGGAAAACACAGGAAATGCTATATGGATTGAGTTTCATTATGAGTTTCTTGTCGGTCGTGGAACTACAAAGGTTCTTCATGGCTTTGAAAATCACTTTCAAAATGCTTCCAATCTCCCATTCGTGAACTCCCAATAGACGGAAAATTGAAGAAAATAGTAATTCTCCACAAAGAAGTTTGTTTCCTTCGGATTTCTGGATTGACTACCAGATATGGTTCATAACATTTTTGTGAACATTCTTTAAAGAAGATCCCTTCTTTGTTTTCATTTTCTTATATAGTTGTTTTTGAATATTACGGACTCGGTGTCACACATCGAACAAATGTTTGATATCAGGATAGTTATCTCTCATGAACTTGGAGATTGTCCTGCTTTGATCAGTTACAAATTGGTTGATATGTATCCCAGCATTCGTTATTTTAAGTAATGACCGTTCTAATCCTACGGTTTCCATTTTCGGACTGTTATTTCCTGGATAACTTATGATAATACAACGATATTGGCACTTTATTACCTGTTTCGGACTTATCAACAACTATTGTACTGATTATAAACCCAGTATCTACATCAGACAAGGAATAAGACATCAACTTTGCGCAAAAACCTGGACTGTCATACTGTCCGTCTCCGGATAAGATAATAGGAACAGTTGGTCTTGACTGCTGCTTCTGTAGTAGCTTTGACAATTGGTTTTCTTCCTCAAGTCTGTACACGGCATCGACTACTGGCCATACATGACACTTTGTAACTCTTGTAAACGTGCTGATCCCAACGTAACCCAATCCAATTAGGCAGAACAGAGCAATTATTCGTTGAGGGGATATCGGGGCAAGTTGAGAAGCAGCACAGAGTTTAGCGTTTCCTTCAAGTATAGCTCTATTTTTGACGTATTCCTGAGAAGTCCAATATCGTCGTTTGTGGCAAGCTTTGCAAAAATACTTCAGAGCTGCTGCCGTACCTATCATACGAAATTTCATTTCTACGTTTCCTAAGTAGGTTCCGCATACAGGACAGACTTGCAAGACCTCCTTCAATTTTGTGCTGGAGATCAAAAAATAATCACAGATTTCCTCGTCATCGAGTTTTTCACCAAAGGTCAGTTCAGAAAACGTCCTTCGTTTTCTCACCTAAAGTAGATTTACTATATAGGAAATCGTTATTCAACGTACCGACAAAGTTGTGTCAAGAAAAGAATTATCTTCCATATGTTCACCCTCTGACAAAAATTCAATTTAGTTAACAGAATAGAGAGAACTTGGGTTCATTAAGTTTTTTTAAATTTGAATTTCTCAGTTTTTGTTCACAATTTTCAAAGGTTGACAGTTGAGACCATGCCAAAGCTCACGTACATCAAGCACAACTTCATCTTGAAGCACTCAGATATCTTTAAACTCAACCGTCAGCACAAAACGAATGAACTCGATAAGGAAATTGTGGTCTTAACACGAAAAAAGCCATAAGTCTAATCAGTTCGCCATCTTGGGGGAAATGTGACATAGACTATCGTTCTCACTCCGCATTTTTAAACTATAGAGACATTTAGTAAGAATCAAGAGTTGATTTAATGATAAAAGCAAAAAAGACCAGTTCGGATGAGGATCGGTCGTGCTACCAATGGCACCACTGCCGGAGCAAAAACCCTTTTTTTGCTTTTACGTTTATTTATTTTTTCTTTTTCGTTGAATATCCTCCTTCAGAAGGTCGTTTAGCAGAAATTGAATACATATTCAGAATCTACATTTCAAGCGCTACAACATCATAACAACTCATTTTAAAAGGTCACTTTGACTAAAGTGACTTCCCCTTGTGAGCAAATTTTCAACTTTTTATTTCTATACATTCAAAGCAGCTTTTTGGCGTTCTGTCTCAATTTTCTTTCACTTTTTTCTAGTAGGCTTTTTTGCATTTCCCTGTGTTAATAGTCGTCCCTTTCAACCTTTGTTGCAATTTAATATATAACTACGTAGACTTTATTAATTAATATTGTTAATATTTTCTTCTAGCACTTTATAATGTGATTTATATTTTAGATTTTCGTAATGCGATTGTTCATCTTTTTGCACGATAACGAAGAAGTTTGCCACAATGAATTTGAGTCGGAATTCGCCGATGGGGTATTTTTATGGATTCAATAATTATTAATCGCAATTTATTTTAGACCACGTTGCAGCAACTGAAGGAAAAGATTCATTCGAAATGGGAAATTGACAACGAAGATCAACAATTATTTTTCTTCAATGGAGACGAAATTTTTGGATTCGCCTTAAATAGTACTCTATCTGAAATTGGATTGAAGCATATGGACAAAGTGATCGTGGTGAGTAATTTTATAATATATTTATTCTTTGTTTTTGCTATATGGACATGATTTTTGATATGGATTTTGTTAGATTCATCTTTATAGTTAGGATTTAAAAACAGCTTCTTATCTTTGCAGAAGTATGATTCTAACTTATGGTTGATATAATGTATTTCAGAAACATTCACTCCTTGGTCATTGGAAGGTATATGTCAACGAAGTAAACGAATTTCAGAAAACACAGTACAGCAATATGAAGCGATCTATGGCTATTACTGCTCAGGACTATTATGATATATTTGATAAATCTTCATTTTTTGTTACCTACCCCGGTTCGAATCAAAGGCCTCGAATCTTCATCCGCCGATTGCCAAATTCTTGGACAACAATACTTCTTCGGTTATGAATGCCGCAACTCATTTCTTTAAGTTGAAAGTGTTCGATGGAAAGAATCCGGATGTTGAATTTGAAGATGTGGACCCAGATGAAGGTTCAAGAGCCGCTGTTATGTGCAAGGTCAAGATTGATTCTGATGTATTTCGATATCGCATAAAGACCAACCATAGTGCCGGACACAGGAGACAAGGTAATGTTGATTTAGTTGACTGCCATCTCAAATAAGTAAATGGATCTTGGTAGATAACTATGTTATGATCTCAAATGATTTCTGTTGATTTTCCTAATTCGATTGTTTCAGTCTCTCCTTGGAATCTGGATCTTCATTGAATTATTTTGCTACAAGTTTCTGGAAAGAATTAAAGTGGGTCCGAAGATTTTATTTGTTCCGAACTGTGTTAGTTCGGAATGTATTCTATACATAGCAAGCGAGTGGATCCCTACATTTCGTAATTTTAAAGGCTTGAATCGAAGTAATGTGCTTCAGTCAGGTTAGTTTTTGTTTATATATGGCTTCAGTTTTAAAATGGAAACAACTTTTTGTCAAGAAAACGATCTGAAAAATAATTTTCGATATAAATGAACATATTTGTTAATTAATGCGTTCCAGAAAGCAATCGATGGCGTCGTGTTCTTGTTCAAATTTACTTCTTGACTGTGTTCCTTTCGCTTGGAAGTATGCATGATGAAAACTTTGGAATAGACAACAACTTGAATCCTATTATTGTGGACTTCTCCGTGTTCAATTTTGACAATCCGAAAGAAGAGTTCTTAAATGAATATGTAAGTATGAAAATTGAGGACGACTATTTTCGAGGCCTTTTGTTAGATTGTTCTTCCGATGATCGACTACAAATTGCCAAAGAGTCTCTTCAAGAATGGAACTTTATCGACAATTTGGATAACACTTTGAAATTAATGGATCTGGAAAATGATAATTTTTTGCGAAGAAATTTGGATTTCGGTAAAAAGACAGAAGATCTTAAAGAATTCATAAAAAAAGTAAAGGAAAATATCCGTGATTTTCTGGAAGAATGAGTAAAACTCAATAAAGATTTTAATTCTTTCTGGTTACGGCTGCTTATCTATTTGCTGCATACGTTGTTGGCATTAATTTGATTTGCAAAAAAGAATTATGTTCTCGTAAATGTTAATACAAGTATTTGGGTAGTCGTTGAGCCAGTGTACCTAATTAAAACATGCTTATTATATGATATCTCTAAGTGTATTTTAAAGCAAAATAACTGAAAAGGAATAGAAATGATGAGATGAGAAAATGGAGGTGAGGGGATCATGGTCTGTCACGTTTTGCGAATTCACCCAAAAGGGCGAACCTTGAGATTTCTCATTTTTAATGTTAGGACCACAGATTTCCTAGTTTTTAGAATTATTTAACACCAAATCTGTTCATTGTTACTTAATTGTTACAATATATTTCACAATTTTCTCCATCTTCATATTTAGTAATGATTTAGATGCATTTTTACAGAAAAATAATATATCGAATTATTATCATAGATCTATTCAGTTGCAAAAAGATGAATCCTTTCAATAAAATTTCATGTATCAAGTTAGGAGTTCAGGTTAAAAATCATGTGTCTAGTGATAGAACTTGATTAACTGCTAATGAATTATGCTTAGGTTTGAATCAAAAGTTTGAAAAAAGTTCAAAATATATAGCCATGAACTTAACTATTTTAGTTATGTACTCCTATATCACTAACAAGCATTAGATAAAATGACCAACTATTCAGAACTACTATTCATTACCTTATTAAAATTACGGTAATTGATAGATTCATAAAATTCTCTTTAAAATACTGATATAATGCATTATAACTCATAGTTTAAATTATTGTAATAATACTGATGTGGAAAGTGAACCTTTTCGGTTTCTAAATGCCTTATATATTGTAAAAAGATGTTAAAAATTAATTTTCATCAATAATTTTAAAAAAAAGTAAAAAATCACTAAAAATAAGATCTGAATAGTCCGAACATTAAAAAAATGAGAAATCTCAAGGTTCGTCCTTTTGGGTGAAATGTGGCATAGACTACCGTTGCCACACCGAAATTTCGAACTGCTTCTATTAGGATCCCCATCTATCTGAAGAGACAGAATTATTAAAACTTTTTCTTAGTTCAGAAGCTAGTCAAAAATTGGAGATACTTGGAGAACTTTGATTCGCATGGAATAAAACAGTTCATTTATTGAAAAATATTATTGTTGATCAAAAACATGTTTGTTTGAATCTCAATCGACATTGTTTCATTATTCTCATAAAGTGTAAATTTCCAGTAATCATACATTTACTTTTATATTTATAAAAGTAGTAAAACACAAATTGTTAAGCTTAAAATATTGTGACACCATGTAATTCCCCCTCTGGTTATTATTGTTTCATTCCCTCACTTTTATTGACTGGTTAATTGCAAAATCTTCCAGGTACATCTTCCTTAATTTCATTACGAATATTTCAGGTCAGGTTTCTTTACTTTATGCTGAGTTTTTATTTTCCTCATTATTTATTCCTTATTCTGTATTCTCATTGTTATTTTTATCTTTTGTTTTTTGAAGCTGATCGGCAAAAAAGTTGATTTTTTGTGTCTCTACAATAAACTTCCTGATGTTGTGATTGGGCTTATAACTATAAAAGTAGGTTTTTTTCTGTTTTATTAATACTTTTTATAAATATTCGAGATTTGTACTTAAATTGAAATCAGTTTATTTATTCACAATTAATTTTACTTTATGGGCAATGCATAAGTTACAACATGGATTTCTTCTTTCCTTATGAAGTTTTAACGTATAATAATCAAGGTTTTTCGATAATAAGCACTTTGGAGATAGTTGTAAAACAGATATGGAACATAAGGTCTTTCATAATAGTCAATTGATGATTCAAAAACACTAATTCGGTAGCTTACATCTTTTATATGTTCTTCCTGTGAGTACGGTATTTAGTCCTGGCTTTCTTCAATAACTTTGATATAAGGTTCAACCTCTCCACTGAGGACTTGAAGAGCGTGGATGACAGCTCCAGTGGCTGTGATGATCTCCAGTTCTCCGTCTATGATCATTTTTGCCTTAGGGAACTGTTCTTTAATCCATTCTTGAACAAATGGGATTCTACAGGTTCCTCCAGCTAAGAACACAATATCTACGTCATTGAATGGAGCACGTTGCCGATTCTGATATCCTCTTCGTTCACATCGATCCTTCCTTTGAGTAGGAAGTGGATGTGATTTAAATGTATAATAATAATTATTATTATTTTCAAAACGCGTTTTTAACTTCTCTTCGAACCACTCTTTTGTGAACTCGACCATTCCCTCAAGACGAGCATGAATATCTGACAAGTCAAACCTGAAATAAATGGTTTTCTCATTTCTCATAATATTTGACTCACTTTGTTTTCTCCTCAAAAGAAAGATCATGTTTGATCTTCTTCGCTGCTTCCAATGTTCTTAGTTTCACATTATTCCTTGAATCCTCTGGAATTGATTTTTCTAGTTCTTCAATAATTATATCGTCAATAGCCCTTCCAGAACAGAAGGCATCATAAATTTCATGTAATTCTCTGATACAAGTTGCATACATTTTACCCTCATTTTCTGAAATTTCATAAATTTTCCAAATATAGGTTCCTCCTCCGATATCGAAGATGGCAATCTTCTTTCCTGGTTTGATCATTTCAGAATACCTATCATTGGACAAATAATAGAGGAGGTCGGCGTGGGTCTCTTCAATGATGTCTATCACTTCTATACTAGCCAACTTCGCTGCTTCAATGGTACTAGAAAGATACTCTTTCAAATATCTCGGAACAGTAATGACTGCCTTTTTGACTGGATTCCAGTTATTAAATAAATCCTGATACTCACTTGCTGCTTTTGCCATCCGTTCCAGAAAGATTGCGTTGATCTTTGGTAGGGAAAAATCTTCCAAACCTTGACAGGTCTGTGATCCTAAATGTGGCTGATCTTCTTTGAGATTGTACTTGAAAGGCCATATTGACTGCTTTGACATTTTCTCTCGATAACCATAATTACACAGAAGTTTATGGTCGAAAATAACATGATCAGGTTTGGTTCTGAGTCTTCTGACCGCTGCTCTTCCAAATAACGGTTTCTCCTCATCAAATGAGACTACAGATTCTGTCCAGAGGTCTCCAGGAGAAGACTTATCAAATGGAATAACATGGATTTGTCTGTTTCTAGATACAGCCAGGACAGATCTGGTTGATCCGAGGTCGATTCCCATGATATCCGTTCTTGATTCATATTCCTTAACCAGCTTTGGAATGTGGATGAAATTACAATCTTCAATGGTGTAGGTTTGGAGGTTGTTTTTATCAGCATCTTCAATTTTAACTAAGACAGAAATTTCTGGATCAGAAATTAAATGTCTGGCAAGAGTTAATGCTATATATGCGCCTTTAATAAAATTGATACTTTTGAAACCGTACTTGTCCAATTCAGAACCATACAGTTCATTAACCTTCTCCCGACTATTTTCAAATACAACATGGACTTGGTTCATTCTGAAACCGAACATCCTTACAGCGTACTCGAAATCAATACGTTTATTGAATCTATGTTCTCTTTCATCCTGCTCTTTCCATGTCACTCTTCCTTCGGCAGTTGTTGTGCACTGACATAAAAAAATCATTTTGTTATGAAATCTAATAATCGACTCCCCAACAGAGTATTCAACTTTTTCTTTCAAATAACAAATAAAATCCAGTTCTTCTTCCGTAGCGAGATGGACTAGATTACTATATTTCTTGAAATCTTCTTTTTTGAAATAACCATATTTATTATCTATAGCAATAATCCCAATATAATCTCCGTGCTTTGTAATTAGCTCAGCAATAATTTCATAGATGGATTTGTCTTTAGACCGGTAATAATCAGACTTCTCTTTTGTTTCCACATTATAAGTTCTGATTTGAAATTTCTCAATCCCTTCTATGTAATTATACCATTTAGTAATACCACAAGCAATAGGTTTTTTTTCGAAGCGAGCAACTGTAGACGACGACTGTTCCATTGAATATCAATAAAATGACTGTTGATAACATCCTAATAATACGATTTTACTCGGTGATGGAACCTCTTCCATTCCTCTTTCTTCTGATTAGGCTCCGTGTGTCCATCACTACTTTATCTACAACTTAGAGACTAAGATGTGAACAAAATTTATTGATTGTAATTTCCGATATTCAATCTGAAAGTATCAAATCGTTATAATTAAAGTCCGTGAAATGCTCTTAAAAATGAAAAACAAAAATTAAAAACAAAATCAAGTACAGACCAGTGAAATGTTCTTTGAACTGAATTCTGCAGGATTAATCTCGAAATTAAATATTGTTCACACCTTTGTACTCTGAATTTACTTTACTCCACCACAGATGAATAGCATTTCAAAGATCAGAAACATTATTTACAGAAATCAACTTCATTGTCATTTAAATCAATCTATCAAGAACAATACTATCATCAATAATCAACATTAATTGAATAAGAAACAAATTAGATTTCAAAACCGAGTGTCAAGTTCTCTGATATTTAACAAGATTTGTGGAAGATATTGTAGAATTGATGACATACTCAATTTCAACCTTCATTCATTTGCTGTAGTTGACTACTTTCTCACAGTTCATAACTTTTCCGAAGAAACCAGAGAGTATAACAATATCTTCTTTTTCCTTGCCCAATTGAACGAGTATCTTACAGAACGGATCTCCTCAACGACAATAGTGCTCGTAGAATCTCCAATTCCCGAAGAAAATTCTCTGTTGTGTTTAAAACATTCCAAAAAAAAGAAGAGTTATTTTCCAGAGAGCATAAACCTGGGTATCAGTTCTCATATTTGAATGAAGGTTTTAATTCCTCAAATGTCTCAAATACTGAGAATCTTTTATCCTCTCGTCATCGGTAGACACTGTTATTTAAATTCCTGGAATTATTCAGTATTCAACTCATGGATATTCTGGGGACCTCCAGAATTGTTATTAAAATAGAAAAATAAAGCAAATTGATTTCACTATCGAATTACCAGATTTGCCACTTCTTTCTTTCGATTCGTGTTGTACGTGAAATGGCATGAACTTTCTCTAGTAATGGGTAGACACAATTTCTCAACACACTCTTTATCCAACGATATCTCAAGTATAAACAATAACGCTACAGAACTTGATCCCAGAAATGTCAGGAACAATTATCGTTTTAGAAAAGATTTTTATCGTAGGAATTTACATTAGATTTCACTTCAGCACGAAGGTTAAGAAATTCCAAGAATCATGCTATTATAAACATTGTAAATGAAACTTACGAAATCACCTCGATTCATAGGTTTAGAACTTTCTAGAAGATTCCAGTATTTCTTAAGAATTTTAGAATCAACATATCAAATCGAGAATGGCAGAAGTTGTTAGAAAAGTCTAATAATTTGTGCCAAAACAATTTTATAACGATATTTATTTCTTATATTTATAAAAATATGATTTCGAAACGAAGATCTAGAACCTCGAGTTCTGAAATGTTTCAGAAAGTTCTAGATATCCGAGTTGATGCAATTCCGTGGGAACATCAATGTCCAGTTTAATAATTTCAAAGTCAACATCAAGATAGGAGAATTCTCAGCATTTCTACATAATTCTGGATATTAATTTTGAGATGTTTTTCCAGTGAAATTCGATTTTACATTTGTACAAAAATGTTTCCGAATTCATTTAGCTTCGATCATCTTCATATTTTGTTTTTTTAAAACAAAGGAGTTTGTTTCAAATCCGGTTAGTCGCAATAAAAATACAGAAAGTTGAAATTATTTTATGGACCTCTCCATATATGAAAATGATTGTCAAGCTATTTTGCTATAGATCCGAGATTTCCAAAACAAGAAGATTAAAAGGAGAGTAGTAAGTTTGTTATTCTATAGTAAAAATGGAAATTGAATTTTAGCATGGATTTTCCAAAAGTTTTGGAATTCTTCTAAAGAAGAAATTTCGGGATCTTGTTACTTTAAAAAGCATAAGTGATAATTGTTATAATATTCTTTTAGAAAGATTTTGGATTTTTTAGCTAATGAAATTTTGCTGATTGACTTTGGGGGTAGGAGAAATTCTTCTAGTGTGTAAATGATCCCATTATTATTATTATTATTATTATTATTATTATTATTATTATTATTATTATTATTATTATTATTATTATTATTATTATTATTATTATTATTATTATTATTATTATTATTATTATTAGAAGCAAGTGGGTGGACTGAAGTTTCTCTTTTTCGAGATGTCTTTTTGTAATAAATTATCGGTTTTTTGAAATCATTTTTGTGTCGAAATAGATTTGTTGAATTCATGAACCAGTGAGGATCGTTATGACTGCAAATTCAAAGTAGAACAGAAATTTAATGAATCTTTGAAGTAATTGATACCTGTTGAGGATATCTCCTAATTTTACATCAGAAATCTGAAGTATATGGGAACGAAACTTTTTATTTTCTTACTTTTACTCGTTTTACACGAGAATTCAATAATTATAAAGAAATTATAGTAGTACAAAATCATCATATTTTGTTTGATATTGAGTAGTTGACTAATTAACTCTGATAATAGTAAATCTACCTTTAAATTTGAACAAATAAATGGATTGTTGGTAAAGTTGTTGTAAAAAGTTATATATTAAGAAGAATTTTGACAATCAGCATATTTCACTTTCCTTTATATTGAATGTCTAAAATAAATAAAATCGAAAAGCATTTGCTGAAAATAGTGTTAAAAATCAATTTATTGCTATTCATAGGATAAAGAGTCCCTAAACCAATACTCTGTTTGTCCGCTGCTGTTTCTGCTTTACCATAATCTGCATCAATACTCTATAAAACTATACATACAAAAAAAAGTAAAGTAAAAATTGCCAAATGTAACACAATCGTCATATTTTGCATAAATATTTGACATTTGTGACGGGAATTACAAATTAATAGTGACGATTTCCATTTGCTACTGTACCAAAAGTTACATTTTTGTGTACAAGATTTCTTCCCACATCCAGAACCCCTAAGGCTATGTTCTAATGAATGGTCGAATTCTTCCTTTATTTGACAAGCAAAAATCTATTATTATGCGAAAATTCCGATTATGCAGTTATTTCATTAAGGAATGCTGGGGTCAAATAGGGTTGTCTCAGATAATACAGTTACCACTGACAGCAAAGTCTGAAATCATTGAGTAATTAACAGATTGTGGATCAAGAGATATACCTTTAATGCATGATTTTATTTGTTGAGATTTGTCGACGGAGGCACAAAGGATACAGAAGGTGATGAAGATCAAGATAAAAGCGAAGACTTCAAATCCATATTGGGCGTAATCAATGGGTCCCCATTCGTTGTACGGTTTCGCTGCCATGACTTAGGAAATTTCTGGGACTTCTGTAAACATTAACAATGATATTAAAAACTCTTTCGAAATCGTCTTGACACGGATTTTCAAAATGTCTTAGAATTCTCAATTTCACAAAGTTTGGAAAGTTTCTATTAAATTTTAGAAAATTCTAAGACCTGTCTAGACTTTGAAAATCTTCAGAATCTTCTATCTCGATTCTAGAAGATTCCAGAAAGTCTTCGGAATCTTTTATAAAAGTTCAGTCTTTAAAAAACTTAATTTTTTCCAGATCAAAAATACACAATAAAATTAATAAAGTAATAATTACGGTGTTCAACCGTTATATATCCAAATGTACATTAGTGATTTCTTCATAAAGAAGGAATGTTAAAAAATTTAAAAAAATCAAAATTTTCTAAATTATTTTTAATCGTTCCGTTGTAATTATAAAGTAGTATGATTATCCTTTTATATGATCCTTGATTATTCCTTTGGTGGAATTGATCTTGGCCAATGCAGCAGCTGAGAGTACAAAATTCAAAAATACCATAATCAAGCCCAAAACTAGCATGATCATTCTGCAGAGATCGTGGGCTGACATTCCGAGAACAGCCATTTTTCTGAAATTATTTAATCAAAATTATAAAAATTAATTTTCACAAAGTTCTTTCAACACGAATTATCAAATTATTTAAAATAGATTTCCTAAGCATAAAATTTTTAAAAATAACAAATTTTTCACAAAACTATCTCAACACAAATTTTTAAAGAATTCTAAAACGTTCTAGAATTTGAATTTTCAAATATTGAACAAAAAGCTATACTGGTTTCTGGGAAATTTTAGAGGTTTCTGGAGGGTTCTGAATTTTTTTCTCAAGACGTCCAAAATCTTCTAGAAGGTTCTAGAAAACTTCAGAAACCTTCCTGATTTTTAGACTTCTGTATTTCCTTCTGAACACCTCCAGAAATTTCCATGGAGTTCTGGAGGTTTCTAAAAACTTCTTTAAAATCTTCTGAATTTCCTCCAAAATGACTCCTGAGGTCTCCATAAGATTCTAAAATTTACAAAAATCAAGACTTCAGAATCTTCCGTAAAATCTTTAAAAATTTCTCCTTGACACTAATGTTATGATAAAAACGATTTTTGATGATTTTATTTGTCCTAAAAAAGTATGAAAAAATAATTCATCGAAAAAAATTCAAAAAAAACGGAAAATCTCGAGAGTGAATGTTTTGTTGTTTGACGAGCAGGAATACCGAATCCCTGGACCCGCCTTTGCGCAATTCCTGAACTCATTGTTTACAGAAGAGGAATAACGGGCATACACGAGAGATTTTTCTTCAAAAACTTGGCCTCCGTTTCTGATTCGAGAATGACAAAAAAGCATCACGAGGAAATTCGGGTCCTCCACTCTTCCGTCAATGACTCACCAAACAAAACATTCTGTTATTTCCCAAATCCATGGGAAAAAATATAGACAAAGGTCAAGCAAAAGTAAGTGGGGTAGGGAGTACTTGAGGTAAGATAGGGGTTCTTGGGGTAGGGGTACCTAAGGCAGGGGTCCTTGGAGCAGATCTAACAAAACTCGAAAAGAATAGTTTGAAATCGAGGAAGAGAAATTAAGTTTAAAGGATATCTAGGGGTACCTAAGATGGAGGTGTTTAGAGTAGGGGTAATGAGGCTTCAATAGAAGAATTTGAAGTTGCGAAAGAGTAATTGGGTTAAAGAAGCCATGTAGAGGTACTTAATATAAGGATAACGGGACTTTATGACAAGACCTTGAAGCCGAGAAAGAGTATTTAGAATAGGGTAGGGGTAGTTGAGAACTGATAGGGTATCTAAGATAAGATAAAGGTATTTAAAGGAAAGTTAATATGAGCGAATAAAAACATTTGAGATTAAGAAAGCATGACTAAAGTAGAGAGCACATATTTAAGGTAAAATAAGATTACTGGGAGTAAGGGTGTCTAGAGCACAGTAGAGGTACCCTGTGTTGAGTAAAATCTCTAGAAGTTGAGGAACAGTAGGGGTATTTGAGGTTAAGTAGGGGTCCTTGTAATGGGGTAGACGTAACATCGGTTGAGTAAAAATAATTGAACTAGAGCAGAGATGTCTAGGGTAGGGTAAGGGTACTTGAAATCCAACAAGGATAACAAAGTAAAGTGAGGGTATTTGAGATGTAGTAAAACTATCTGGTATTCATCGAGAACACCTAAAATATGACGACAACAATCAATGCCACGTAGAGGTGCCCTATATCTAATAAAAGTACCCAAAATTAACTAAGGGTAGATAGAATCGACTAAATTCAAATATAAACGAAAAAATAATATCGTCATAATTTTGAAAAAATATTTATAAATAATAGTCTGAAGTGATGAAAGATATTGGACCAGAATATGGGGCGCACCTTCCTCGGCGAAAAACGAAAAATAAAGAATACTGATAAGTATTATTGATCATGAATCAGAAATATCATTGGAGTTTTTTCAACTAAAAATGATGTTTGATTTTGTGATTGTTGAAAATAATACCATATTTCGTATTTTTAAAAATCCTAATAGCATTAAAACCAGAAATCTTCGACATAAATTTTTTTAAAATGATCTTGACACAAGTTTTTCGAACTTTCCAGTTAGGACCAAAAATTGTGAAAATTTATGTTTATGTGATTTCAAAAATCGTATTTTTTATAAGAATTCAAATTTCTACTTTAAAACCTTAAGAAAATAGTCTCGACACGAATTTCTGAAACATTCCAGTTGAGACCAAAAATTGTGCGATTTAACGCTTACGTGTATTTGTGAGGTACTAAATCATGCTAATAAAAAAAGCAAAAATGTTTGCATAAGACTGTTGAAGTATTTTCTTGACGCGAATTCTTAGAAGTTTCCACTTGAGATCAGAAATTGGAATTTAACATTTTTTGTTTTTTAAAATTCCATAGATATTTTTACAATTTAACAAATCATAATCTCCTATCATATTTCCTAATTTTATCAGAAAAGTACCAAGCACAAAATTCACTGTTTTAGAAATGAAAAATTGTACGATTAAAAAAATTTAAAAAGGGGACTTTTAAAAAATGGTCTCGAGACGAACTTTCAAATTCTCTCGGAAAATTACATAATTTTCTATTATAAATGATTTTAAAATTTTTTATGACATTCTATAACTTTTCAAAAAAGTTTAAAATTATTAAAAATTAAATTTTCCACGAAATTGAAAGTTTTTTAATTTTTATAATTTTTATTTTAGATAATTCTAGAAATTTTTAGAACTTTTCAAAAAAGTTTAAAATTATTAAAAATTAAATTTTCCACGAAACGGTCTCGACACGAAATTTTGAAAATTTTCAAAAACTAAATTAGTTTGTAATTTTTTTTGTAAGTTATTTCAGAATTTCACACGATTTCGTAATCAACTTTTAGAATTATATTTTTTAGAAAGATCTGAAAACTTCTACATTAGGATCACATAGGGTACATAACCCCCTGTCTGTTCTCTGGGACTAATGGTTATGTGTCAAATTATGCATAAAAATTGAACAATTTTTAAAAGATGAATAATTTTTCTAAGAAAAAGATGAGTCATTTTTTATTTTACTGCAAAAATCACGATAAAAATCAGAGTGCAACACGCAGACGGATTTCTGGGGAAAATTATTTCATTTTTATGCAGTTGATGGTTTGTTTGTTCACTGGCTTATTTACGGAACAAAAAGCTTTCCGTTTTACCTGCTGGGTGTCAACAGAATCCAAGCTCAAATACAAGCAGAAAGTGTATCAATAACATGAGATAAGTTTATTCAGGAAGTCACAGTAAAGAAACACTTAATGAAATAGTCGATGAAGTTCTTCATAGAATAATCGATGAAATTAGCGAGAAGATACTTGATGTAGTAATCTATTGCCTTCTTGATGAAATATTTGACAAAGTAGTCAATGAAATCATTGATGGAATGGTTGATGAAATGGTCGCTTAACTAATTCGCGAAATAGCTAATAAAGACGTTAACAATATTATCAATAAAGTCGTTGATGAAATGATCGATGCAGTCGTTGATGGAATGATCAATAAAGTCGTTGATGGAATGATCGATGAAATCGTTGATGGAATGATCGATGAAATCGTTGACAAAATCATCTATAAAGCCGTTGATGAAAATATTTATAAAGTAGTTGATTAAACACTTGACGAAGTAATCATTGATCTATTTAATGAAATCTTTGAAGATCCTCTTGGTATCAAAAATAGAGGATTTGCGGATTTCAGATGTGGTCCATATTTTTTAGCACTTGATCATTAAAGTTCTTTTATTTTTTATTTATTTTACAACAAATGCATTTTTCAAAGTTCAATATGAAAATTAAATTCGATGTATTACAGTAATCATGGAAAATTTCATATGATTAACTAATTTTGAAATTTGTTTTACGATTGATTTTTCTGCACGAAATTTGACTCGAATTGGTAAACAATTAAAATTCATCATAGTTTTCATGGACTTTCGTGACAAGAAGTGGTTTTTATGCTGTTAAGTTCCTGTTTGGGAAGAATTTGACTCGTATCAGTAAGTAAAAAATTCACCATAATTTCTAAGTACCTTTCGTGACAAAAGTTGAGTACGATGCTCCGATTGAATGAAATTTCACTTAAACTAACCTAAAAAAACTTATTACAGTAATCAGTAAACTTTCGTGGCGAGAGTTGAGTTCAACTAGAATTCAAATATAAAATGAAAACTGTTGTGTTGGATGGTGCACCTATCTATTGGAGTACAAGTCTGCAAAACGTTGGTCCTGAAGGAAAGTACCCTGAGAGCCAACGGGGGACTTATGATTGTGCATTGGGGGGAAGTTGAGAGGGTTGCGAAATAATTACTAGAATTGTGTTTTATTTCAAGCCTCAAGGCCCAATAAACCAATTTGTATTTGTTTTTCGTCTCTATCTGGATCAGAAGCCTCACGACCATTCAACGTCGAGCGACTTTTGAACCGAAGAATTCCCAATTTTCACAATGGTCTTTAGGAATAATTCTGATTTGATTTTTTTAAATTTTGCAATTTCTATGATCGTTTATTATTTAATACGGTATCTACAGTATTGTTACTTTCCAAAAAGTCTTCCAGAGTATCCGTGTTTGATTCCAGTGGGCTCGATGCCTCCACTTAGAGACCCCCCGATACTGTAGATCGGCTTGTCCCCCATTTCCTCGTCCGGCAACACGTGCAAATAAGACCCGAAACCTTGTTTGTTGCCGTTGGCGTTCATGTCCACGATGGAATAATAGGGTCGAATCAGACTAAGAGTCTCCGGATCACCGGCTCCGACCAGATCCCCCAGCTCTGCCAAATCCTTCAAGCCCTGGGGCGAGTAGTTGATGGCATCGAATTCTGTTTGGAAACTGTCTAAAAATTAAAATCGAATAAAAATTAAAAAATGTTGAAAAATAATAAAAATAAAATTTTTTCCTTTATTGAAAAACTGAAAATTACGGTATTTGGACAAGATTGCAAAATACTGTAGAAAATCGTAGAATTTTTCAGTTTTGAGAAGCTTCTAGAACAATATCAACATTAAACTTCACAATTTCCGATCTTATCTGAGAAATTTTCGAAATTCGTGTTGAGACCATTTTTTAAAATTTCTTCATCGATAATATTGTTCTTCATATTATAATTTTAGAACTTTTCCCAAACACTAAAATATTTAATTTTACAATTTTCCTGTCCCAACTGGAAAACTGTCAAAATCCGTATTAAAATATTTTTATTTTTTATATTTTTTAAATTTTTACAAAATATTTTTATTTTTTATATTTTTCAAAATCTTACCAGAATTTGGACTCGCTCGGAGATTACTGTATCTGTCGTAGGATCTCGGGGCAAATTTTTCGGCCCATTTAGCGTTCCATAATCTCATAGGATCGCAGATGACGAAATTTACCAACAGAAATTGAATAAAAATAAAAACTTCCATAGATCCAAATCCAAAAAGTGAAAACTGACCTAGATCTGTTTCTATTTTCATCTTTTATTCCATTTTTCTGTTTTTATTGAAGATAAAATTTCGGAAAAATTAAAAAATTTTGAAAATTTACAGAAACTTTTGAAAATTGGAGTATTCTGGAGTTTTGTGAAAATTTTTAGGATTTTTCAAAATTCAGTTGGAAATTCTGAAATTTTTTAAAATTCCATTCAAACTTCTGAAGCTCTTCAGAATCCAAAAATAACCTCTAAAAACTCTCCAGAATCCAGTAGAATCTTCTTAAATCCTCTAAAATTCCATTCAAGTTTCTGAATCTCTCCGGAATCTCAGAAAAAAATATTCCAAAATTTAATAAACAAAAAAAATAATTTTCGTGTTGAGATAATTTCGCAAAAATAATTTTTCAAAAGTATAATTTTTGGATTTTTATCAAAATTTAAACCACGAAATTCAAAAGTAAACAAATAACCAGGATTAATTACGTAACTGATTTTCAAAACTGCGAAAAGGATTAATCTCGATCGGAAAAGGAAAATCGGGACTCAAGTATCATCAATACTTTTCAATTTTTAAAAACCCTCAAGGCAATTTTCGTCAATGAAGATTTTTATTTTTATTTTATTGTTTTTATTTGAAGAAAATGGAATTTGTCAATTGTTGAACATCGAGGACACCGTCAGACTCGTCATTAAGCAGCAGCAAAAGTTCGGAAATGGAATCAGAAGGGAATTTCAGAAGGAGAAAAAAATCGACCTTTTTGTTCCAATGGTGAGTCTTCTGAATTTAAATTTAGGATTTAAAAACCAGTGTTACATATTATCAAAATTAGCAGTCAAAGTTGGTATTCAGAGTTTGAGATTGAAGTTCGAAGTCAAAGTTGACAGTCAGAGTTTGAGGTCAAAGTTGACAGTCAACATTTGAGCTCAAAGTTCGAATTCAAAGTTAGCAGTCAGAGTTTGAAGTTGAACTTTGAAGTCAAAATTAACAGTCAGTTAGAGGTCAAAGTTGGCAGTCAGAGTTCGACATTAAAGTTCACAGTCAGAATTTGAGATCGAAGTTGATAGCCAGAGTTTAAGATCGAAATTTAGATTTTTCGTTCTAAGACACGATTTCCAGATCATGTTGTGACTCGAAAAATCCAGATATCAAGTTTTATCAGTTTAAATAAAATACGTTTTTGAAATAGAAGAAATTTATAAATGTTGTCTTAGCGAAAACAGTTCAAATCTAGACTCCTAACTCTGACCGTAAACTTTGGTAATATGGAACACAAGATACTGTAAAATTTTTAGAGTTTTATAAAATCCAAAGAAAAATTCTGAAGTCTGTTAGATCTTTTTAAGGACTTCTGAAGCTTTCCAAACTTATATGAAGATGTTCAAAAATCTTCTGGAATTTTTTGAAGATTTATGAAGTTCTTCAGATCGTTGCTGAAGATATATGAAATCTTATATTTTGTATAGAGACGTTTGAAAATCCTTTGAAATCATTTAGGAATTTCCGTAATCTTTAAAAATTTAATAAAAAATTTCTGAAATCTTCTGGATTTACATGGAGGATATTCGAAAATCTTTCAAAAGTTCCCGGAGCCTTCTAAAATCTCTTGAGGACTTCTGAAAACTTCTGGATTTTTGTTGAAGATCTATGAAGCTCTCTACATTCATATGGGCATGTTCAAAAATGTTCTGAAAGTTTTTAGGATCTTATAGAATCTCCTGCAGAATTCTACATTTTTGTTGAAGATTTATGAAATCCTCTATATTTCCATAAAACTTAGAATTCAGCAACTTTCGAAGTATTCCAAATTCTCACCGAAGCTTATAAACATCCGTTAAATTTTTGTTGAAACTATTTCGTAATAATTTAATTTTTGATTTTTTAAATATTGTTACTTTCGAAATTTTTAAAATTATTTCATAAAAAAATTAATTACTTTTTTAGAATATTATAATTATAAAGTTTTTGAAGAATTTCTTTATTTTTAAAATTATTTCGTAATAATTTTATTTTTTATATATTAAAGTTCTAAATTTTCTCAACTATTTCGTAATAATTTAGTTTTATTATATTGAAATTTAAAATTTTCCAACTACAGTGAAACCTCGCTAAAAACACCTTCAATAAGCGCAAATCCTCCCTTAAGGCAACTGTTGTGAGGTCCCGATCGTGCTCTGTGTATTTTCCTTCAACAAAATCCTCTATAAGCGCAATACTTCATAAACGCAATCCCTCTGTAAAAGCAACTTTTCTTTAGTCCCTACAGCATAAAATACCTTTCGTAAAGGCAATCTTGTGTCTCGAAACGAATACCTGTGGACTGCTTTTTCAAGCTCTGAAAATTAATGAAGATTCTTTGTTGTTAACTTTATTTTTTCCTAAAAACGACACCACTACATATTGAGTAAGTGCTTTTTTTTCTAATTTATATATTTTAAGTCATTTAAGATGTCTCATCACAAATCCTTGTCGATTGCGCAGAAGAAGGAAATAATCAACATTGCCGAGCAAAGTGAAATAACACAAGTTGAAATTGCAAAACAATATGGTGTTTCAAAGTCAGCTATTTCAAGAACACTCAAAAATAAGCGTAAAATTTTGGATAGAGTGGCTGATGGTATAGATCCTAATCAGAAGCGCATGAGAGTACCTAACATCCAACATGAAAATACGGTTTTAGCATGGTTCAAGAATCAACGCAATGCAAATATACCTGTGTCCGGACCTATTCTTCAGGTAATATTTTTGTATTATATTAGGTGTTTCTCGTTATATATTGTTTTGATTATAGAAAGTGGCTGTGAAGTTTGCATCAGAACTGGGCTTGGAAAGTTTTAAAGCTAGTAATGGTTGGCTAGAAAGATTCAAGAAGAGACATGATATTAGATTCAAGTCTGTTGAAGGCGAGGCAGGATCTGTAGATGTTGGAGCATTAACGGACTGGCAAGTCACTGTTTTGCATCAAGAATTGAGAAATTTCGAGCCAAAAAATATTTTTAATGTTGACGAATTTGGCCTGTTTTGGAAAATGTTACCAAATCGAACATTGGCGATGCCAAATGACCGCTGCACAAGTGGAAAAAAATCTAAGGACCGTCTCACTGTCCTTGTCGGTGCAAATATGGATGGTACGGAGAAGATTCCACTTTTGGTAATTGGTAAAAGTACCAACCCGAGGGCATTTAAAGGAAAGACACTACCAGTTAACTATAAATCTAATTCCAAGGCATGGATGACCGGTTAGTTGTTTTAAAAATTTAGCACATTTATAGAATCTATTTAGGCGCACTCTTTATTGAATGGCTTAAGAATTGGGACAAAAAATTACGTTCGAATGATAGACGAATTCTACTATATGTCGACAATTGTCCTTCTCATCCCAACATTAATGAAGGATTAACCCACATCACACTGAAGTTCTTGCCAGCTAATACAACTTCTTTGAGTCAACCAATGGATCAAGGTGTTATTCGCAATCTTAAGGTTTGGTTTTAGCTTTACATTGATATATAAAGTTAATTTCAGTTTTATTACCGACAAACTCTCTTAACAAAAATTATCGACAATATGGATAATGGAAATGAATTCCAATCGAATTTATTGTCCACACTTTGGATGTTGAAGTCAGCATGGGAAAAAGTATCAACTTCAACAATAGCAGCATGCTTTCACCATGCCAGGTTTACAACTTCCCCCGATTCGGTAAAAATTTCGTTTTTTTCTTGCAAGTAGCATTGATTTTAGGAGACTGACAACAACAACTCTGTTGCAGTGGAATCTATAAATGAAGAAAGACAAGAATGGGATCATGTGTCTCATCAGGAATACGATTTAAATGAATTTTTGTATCTTAATGAAGATCTAGCAACATCAGAAACGGCCATAGTTATCGAAAATCCACCAGAAATTATTACTATATCTGAGGAAAATCCTTCATCTGATGAGGAAGAGCTTGAAATAATGGAACCACCTAATGTGGATATTAAAAAAGTAATGGAAGGATTATCATTAATACAGTTATATCTTGAGCAACATGCAGAACCTGATGAAATGGAAGCTTTTAATAAACTGGAAGAAATTATTCGCAAAAAACGTTTGCAAAGCTTACGACAAACAAATATTACACAGTTCTTTCGTTGATTGTTATTTAAATTGGTTTTTGGGTTTGAATTTTAAAGAGAAAATGTTATGTTTCAACCTCCCTGAAGGAAATAATGAGTTAGAATTGGGTCTAAGACCTCGATGAAGAGAACTCTCTATAAGCGCAACCCTCTTAAAAACAACATTTCTACCTCCCTTCGGGTTGTTTTTAGCGAGGTTTCACTGTATTTCGTAAATAATTTTATTTTTTATATATTAAAGTTTTTAATTTTCTCAACTATTTCGTAATAATTTTATTTTTCACACTGAAATTAAAATATTTCCACCTTTTCGTAATAATTTATTTTTTATATTGAACTTTATAATTTCTAACTATTTCGTAATAATTTTGGTTTTTTATATTTTTTGCTATTGTAAGTTTTCAGAATGATTACACATCGTCGGAGTTATTGAATTTGGCTAATATTTACCATGTCATTCGTGATTCCCCCAGATGTGTCTTCTTCTAG
>SWDT01000242.1:0-46472 GCA_009193035.1 Halicephalobus mephisto | reverse complement strand
AAACCACCCTCTTCAGAAACCAAAGAGAGTCTCGATGACAACTAGAGAAACAACTTCAAGGGATACCGAAGAAGTAAGAAACTCAATTTTACCCTAATTCATATATGAATCACTTTTTAGAACGAGGAAAACGACGGGTTGGAGAGTGATGATTCTGAAGACGACAGTTTAAGTGTCCACCTCAAGCAGCAAAAGATAAGGTCCAAGACGTACAAACTTGAAGAAGCTGTCCAGAAGGCCATCATGCAATCGAGCTACGGGAAAGTAGACCATGCTAGTATCAAAAAACTCGTTGGACATTACCGGAAATCTGACATTACTAAAGAAGAAAATGCAAAATTCATCGGAGGACACGAGCTTGCTACTGACGCAATCGTTGGAGACGAGCTGTCCAAGCTCCTGACTATAAGTGCTGAGATGATCAACAAAGCTGCTTTAAATTTCGATGCTTCTGAATTTGCCGAGAATCTAAACAGAGAAGGAATATCCCTTTTTTACGAAAAGAACTGTAAAGATGTATTTTTTACCGCTCCTCAGTTCTCTTCTCTGTGAGTTTTTTGGATTTACGATTTATGTTTTTTTCCAGTTGCTTCTTGGACACTGATGCCATGCCGAAAATCAAGAAACCAAGAACAGTAAAAGGACGTGTTAACAGTAAAAAAGGCGAACTCGTCGATGTGAAGGGAAAACACGGCGATCAAAACAACGAAGAAAAAGATGTTTCGTTGATGCATCATCTTAAGTTCGTCAAAAAGTGCTTCAGAAACGCACTAAAGCAAAGGGGAACAGACTTCATCAATTACTACTCCTTCGTGATTAATCCTCATGACTTTGGAGCGACAATTCAGAATTGTTTCTACGTGTCGTTTGTTTTGAAGGATTCCAGCATATACCTTCAACAAGAAGACGACGACGAATACCCGATTCTGAGGAAATTAACACCGGAGGAATCAGAATTGCAAAAGCAAGCTGAAGAGACGGGCAAACCTCTCCCAACTCATCAATGCATCAATACGCTGACCTACCAGAAATGGAGACACTTGATCAGCCGGTTAAACATCACCGAAGCCCTAATCCCCGTCGAATGATATACCTCTTATTGTTAATCTTTCGTTAAAACACGGGTCAGAATACATTTGTAAAGTTGTTGAAATTTGTAACATTCTTTATTCTTTCCAAATATTCAAACGGAAAATGCGAAGTGTCTCGACAGAATGGGAACATTGGCAAACGAGTAGCAGATGCGTGTCAGCAGCGACGACGACTAAGGGTCCCCTTCAATCTTGGAATCCTAGGGCGTCGAATCTCTTGTCCGTCGGATAGTGCTGGAATCCTAGGGTGTCGAATCTCTTGTCCGTCGGAGGACCTGACCTCTTCCCCCAGAGACCATTGGCCGTCTGCCATGAAGACCTGAAAAATAATAAAATTAAATTTAAATAAAAATCCGGGATTTCTAGATATAAGTCAATTTCGAATAGTGGTTAAGAACGAAAATTCCAAAGTAATTTTGTTTGTTACCAAATTAGGGAAATTAAATAACGTGAAATTGCCTGAGGAAAAGATGGAGTTTTTTATTTAATTTTTGTATTTTTTTAAATAGTCAAAGTTCATCGATTCTGGATAATGACGGACATTGAAATTATTTTAAATTTTCCATTGATCATTATTGGATTTAAAAAATCGAAAATTGCCTGAGGAAAAAATGGAATTTTCTAATTTTGTATTTTTTTAAAATTCATCGATTCTGGAGTTTTCTAAAAAATTAACCGTACCTTTTTCCCCAAAGTGAATTCAACTTTGTCCACGAATCTTGAGGTCGTTTTACAACAGCTCGGGCATCCTGAAAAATAAAAATTAATTTTTCACAAATAATTGCAGATTTACAAACATCCAGAACAGACGAGTTTAGCAAATTCGACGTAGTAGTATTTAAAAAAATATTATTAAAAGTTTTATAAAAGCCAGCAATTTACGAAAATTATTATTTTAAAAAAAAATAAAATAAAATGTTAAAAACTTGGAACTGGTGATTTAGTCGTCTGGAGACCAAGGAGGCTCTAATCTTTGACAAATTCCAACATTCCGTTTTGTCAAAGTCAAAGGTCAGAATTCAAGGTTAAAATTTGAACTTTTCGCGTTAAGACACAACTTTTTGAAATTTGAACTTTTCGCGTTAAGACACAATTCTCAAATTTTAAATTTTCCGTATTAAAACACAATTTTTGAAATTTGAACTTTTCGCGTTAAGATATGACTTATAAATTATGCCTTAATTCGAGAAATTTAGATAAGGTCTAATTTTTAATTTAGGTAAAACGGATTTTTAAAATAGAAAACTCTATGAATATTGTTTTAGTACAAAAGTTTTCAATTTTGATCTCGAAATTTGATCGTCAACTCTGACGAAATAAAGCTCAAAATACGATCTACTTTAAAAAATAAGAATCATTGCTAATTTAAAAAAAATATGTTTATACTTAAATTTGATTTTTATCCTTTGGCGTTCTGTTCCTTATGCCAATTATGTGAATTATAATTAATATAGCCTAATTTGGCGAAATGAGAACTGATGCCAATTTTTTAAATAAGTAATTTTTCATTAATAATTTGATTTTTATTTTTTGGCGTTCTGTTCCTTATGCCAATTTTTATGTTAACTAAGAAAAATCTAGTTTAATTTGGCGAAATGAGAACGAATGCAAATTTTTTAGATAAGTAATTTTTCATTAATAATTTTTATTTTTAATTTTTGGCGTTCTGTTCTTTACGTCAGATTTTTTAGTTTAGGTAAATCTGTACTTAAATTTGAAAAAGTAAAACTTACATTTGTGAAATAAAAATTAGGAAGTGATCTTTTTCCCCACAACCCGACAGCGGCGTTGTTCCAATTCCGCTTGGCTCCTTCGGCACCGAATTCCTCGCCAGAAGTCGAATCCATCAACATCCGTCTGTGGACGTCGAAGGCTGCTGTCTGGTTAGCGATCAAGATAACGGCAAAAAGCATGATGAATTCGATTTTTCTCGACGGGAAAATTCGCGTAAAAAACTGCATTTTCGAAATCTATTGGATTACTGGACAAAACAAGAAGAGGAGCGTGAATGGGTAACGTCAATCAAAGGAGAAGATCCCCCAAGGCAAACCAATTTTGGACCCAATTTGCTGAAATTTAAAAATTTTAAATTAACACGAAAACAACAATTTAAATGAACAAAAATTATGCCAATTCTGAGTTAATCTATAAGACAGAAATCGTCATTAACACGGAATTCATACTGTTCAAAAATAAAGAATTTTATAAAATTGTCTCGAAGTGAATTTTCAATATTCTAAAGAATTTTAAAAAAATTTAAACAATTAAAAATAAAGAATTTTATAAAATTGTCTCGAAGCCAATTCTCAATATTTTAAAGAATTTAAAAAAAATATAAAAATAAAAAATTTTACGGAATTATTCTGAAACCAATTTTCAATATTTTAAAGAATTTTAAAAAAATATAAAAATAAAAAATTTTACGGAATTATTCTGAAGCCAATTCTCAATATTTTAAAGAATTTAAAAATAAAAAATTTTATAAAATTTTCCTGAAGCGAATTTTGAGTATTTTAAAGAATTTTAAAAATTAAATTTAGGTTGTGATTTGAAATAATATTTTTAAAAATGAAAAATGAAGATTTTCACGAAATTATCTTGACACGAATTTTCAGTATTTTAAAGATTCTAAAATCTTGATTATTTTTAAAAATTTTAGATTTTGGAAATGTTTGAAAATTTTTCACTAAATTTTGAAAAGTCCCAAAATTGTTCAAGACATTCTGGTGGGAAAAATAAAAAAAACTTTTCAATCAAACATGCAAAATCGTGTCTTTGGGGGAGTTTTGAGGATGAATGACGAGATTTTTACAATTACTTTTACTTTATTTTTATTTCTATTTCGAATTATAAAATTTACAAAGAATATAATTGTCGGAAAACTAGATCTGGTCTCATCTAATCCGAAACTAATATGGAAGGAAAAACGTCTCTCGGCAGGCATCGAATCCGCATCGTCTTGCTATCCGGGCAAGTGCTTTTCTCTTAAGCTACGAGAACGATCTTTTCCATTCCATTCATGGAAGCAGAATCGTTTCTCCTGAACGATCGCTCCTTTCTCGCTACGTTTAATGTCGCGACAATAATTTCGAACTTAAAAAAATTAAATTTTCAAGAGATTTACAAAATTAAAGTAAAATAAAAATATTTAGCCGGAAAATACTAGATGGAGTTAATGATAAGGCCGAAATTAATGAAATGTTGAAATCTCACCCGAGAGGAAAAAAAAGATGGAATCTATTGTTGACAGTATACCTCGTGGGATTTTATTCAATTATGAGAGTCTTTTTTTGCGAATTATGAATTAGAAAGTTTTAAAAAGAATAAAATAAGCCAAAAGGACACCACTAAAAATCCATAATTTTAAAAATACCGAATTTTCGAATTTTAAATAAAGTATTTTTAACATTAAAGTAACTTTTTTGAAATTACAATTACAGTAGATTTTTTCATACTGTAGACAGTCTATTAGATACAGTATTCTATAATGGGAACAGATTTTTAAAAATCTAGTTTTCAAAAAAGTTATTCAAATTTAAAAAATACATTGTAATTTTCAAATTTTGAGTTTGAATAACTTTTTTGAAATTTAAATTACAGTAGATCTTTTCATACTGTAGACAGTCTACTAGATACAGTACTCCAAGGTATAAACAGATTTTTAAAAATCTAGTTTTCAAAAAAGTTATTCAAATTTAAAAAATACATTGTAATTTTCAAATTTTGAGTTTGAATAACTTTTTTAAAATTTAAATTACAGTAAATGTTTTCGTACTGTAGATAATCTATTAAATACTGTGCTCCGAAGTGAAAACAGACTTTCAGAAATCCAATTTTGAAAAAAGTTATTAAAATTAAAAAATCTCAAATCCCACCCCCTCAGGATAAGTAATGGCCCAACTGTGGTTTCTCCAGATGCCACTTTCTCGAAAACATTCTCGAATTATAATTTTCGAAGACAAAGATTAAAAAACAAACGGGACAGCAATAAACTTAAAAATTCAAAATTCCCAAAAGGATTTACTCAAAAATTTTCCGAGATGTCATTCAAGAAATTTTCATCCACAAAAATCCAAAAAATTCGAAAATGTCAAAACAAGTCGGATTTATGGTTAAGTATTGTTGACAAATAAATTAATTTCTAGCGTGTCTTACAACCAAAAAATTTATTTTTACGAAATTTCGTCATCGAAAAAATTTGATAAATTCAAAGACGCTAGTAATCTCTAAACAGCCTTAGGCAATTGTAAAATTTTCTCATTTCAATATTTTATAAGTGACTTCAAATTTCGAATGAGGGCGTAAGTAGCCATTTTGTTCAGAAATTTTCAAAAATAAAAGAATCAATTTTAAAATAAAACCGGAAGTTACTGAGTAAACCAAAAAAGTAACGGATAACAAGGAACTAAAATTCCAAGCTGGTGGATGTACGAAAGTCGCTTTTTTACAATATTTTTCACAGTAAAAATCACTTTCTAGTCATATTTATTCTTTTGAAAAGTCACTTTTTAGTAATATTTATTTTTTGAAAAGTCACTTTTTAGTGATACTGGATTCCTCTAAGAAAGTTACTTGTTAGTGATATATCTCTCTAAAGAAGTTACTTTTTAGTGATATTTATTCTTTTGAAAAGTCACTTTTTAGTAATATTTATTCTTTTGGAAAAGTCACTTTTTAGTGATACTGATTCCTCTAAGAAAGTTACTTGTTAGTCATATATCTCTCTAAAAAATTACTTTCTAGTGATATTTATTCTTTAAAAAAATCACTTTTTAGTGATATTTATTCTTTTGGAAAAGTCACTTTTTAGTAATATATCTCTCTAAAAAAGTTACTTCATAACAATATATATCCCTAAGAAAGTCGCTTTTTAGTGATATCCTTCTAAAAATATTACCTAATGATATTTATCCCTTTAAAAAAGTCGCTTTTTAGTGATATTTATCCCTTTAAAAAAGTTACTTCTTGGCGACAATTATCCTCCTGGAAAACTTGTTCTTTGGGAGATATTACTTCCTTATTACGCAATACTAACATTATTATGTTCGTTCTTAGACCACTTTTTTCAGTCTTTGAATAGCCTAAAATGCAATTCAAGTAACCAAAGAGATTGGTTTAAGAGCAAAGAAATGTACTTTATAACATTTTTAATCTCCGACTTGCATAGGTTTCGGATTTTTTTGATTTTAGATTTGTATTTTTGGTAGTTTTTGTAGTGTAAAATGATAATTAAGTAATCTAAAGATAAATTTTAAAAAGTGAAATTTTGAAATTAGTACGAGTAGAAAGGGGTAACTGCCGTAGGGAAGCAATTTTATACACATCATTTTTACCTTTTTAGACTAGTCTGATGTCTGAAATAGCCTAATATTACTAGGTAAATAAAAAATTAATTTAAAAAAATAATTTCGAAATCAATAAATTAGAAAAAAATAAGTATCCTAGCAGAAGAACTTTATACAGATCATTTTTACCTTTTTAGACTAGTCTGATGTCTGAAATAATCTAATATTATCAATTAAATAAGAAAAAATTTATTTAAAAAAATAATTTGAAAATTAATAAATTAGAAAAAAATAAGTATCCTAGCAGAAGAACTTTATACAGATCGTTTTTACCTTTTTAGGGTAGTCTGGTGTCTGAAATAGCCTAATATTATTAATTAAATAAGAAAAAATTAATTTTAAAAAAATTATTTCGAAATTATTGCAAATATAAAGGGATAAATGCCGTAGGGGAGCAATTTTATACAGATCGTTTTTACCTTTTTCGATTAGTTTTTGCCGAAATTTAATTTTCATATTATACTTTTTCAAAAATCAAAAATTTACCTAAAAAGTAAAAATTCCAAAACCAATATGAATCGAGGGGGTAAATGTCCCAAGGGAAGAGTTATGACACAACTTAGAGACAAAATTTCAGGTTCAAAAATAATTTCGAAATTGGTGTTTGAGAAAATCATAAAAATATATGCGATATTTAAAATAATTTATTTCTTCAAAAATGGATTCTGAAAATTGAGACAGGAGTCAGAGATTGAAAAGATTAAAATTTTAATTAAAAAAATAAATTATTAAAAAAGAATAAGTGGGATGATATCTTTGGAGGAATTGTTTTGAAGGGAATTTTTTGAATTTTCCAGTTGGGACCAAAAATTATGAAATTTAATGTTTACAAAACTTTAACTAGATTACTGTATAAAATAAACAGTTTTTTAATGAAATTCTAAAAAATATATCTCGACACGAATTTTTTGGATTTTCCAGTTGGGACCAAAAATGATGGAATTTAACATTTACAAAGCTTCAACTAGATTACTGTATAAAATAAACAGTTTTGTAATGAAATTCTAAAAAATACATCTCGACACGAATTTTTTGGATTTTCTACTTGGGACCAAAAATGATGGAATTTAACATTTACAAAGCTTCAACTAGATTACTGTATAAAATAAACAGTTTTTTAATGAAATTTAAAAAAAATTGTCTTGATGAAGATTTTTGCAATTTTCCAGTTAAGACCAAAAATAGAATTCAACATTCATAGAGCTGTAAATTGCACTATTAAAAACATTTTTATTATGAACTTCTAAGAAAATTTTCCCGACGTGAATTTTTATAACTTTTTGGTCAAGACCAGAAAATGATGAAATCTAACATTTGCAGAGCTTTGAACCTTATTATTATGAAAAATAAAGTTTTTTAATGAAATTTAAAAAAAAATTTGTCTTGACACGGATTTTTATAATTTTCCAGCCGGGACCAAAGATGATGAAACTTGATATTTACAGGACTTTAACTATACTATTATGAAAAATAAAAAGTTTTGTAATAAAATTAAAAAAAATTATTTTGATACAAATTTGCAAAATTTCGCGTTAAAACTAGACATTACGGAGTTTTTGGTTCACGCCATTCTCCAAGGTTTCAAAAGCATTTTAGAAATTTTGAATCGCTATTTTATAAAAATAGAATTTGCCGTTACAAAAATTCGAAAGATTGCCTCGACACGGATTCCTAGAACTTTCCAGTTGAGACCAAAAATGATGAAGTTTAATATCTACATGATTATAAAAATTCAAAAAAAAATTATTTAAAAAATGTTTGTCAAAAGATTCGAAAAAATGGTCTCAACACGGATTTCTAGAACTTTCCAGTTGAGACCAAAAATGATAAAGTTTAATATCTACATGATTATAAAAATTCAAAAAAAAATTATTTAAAAAATGTTTGTCAAAAGATTCGAAAAAATGGTCTCAACATGGATTTCTAGAACTTTCCAGTTGAGACCAAAAATGACGGAATCTTGCGTGTTTCGTAGTTCCGTAAAGTTTCAGAAACATTTAATGGATTCAGAATCGGAACATTTAAAACACAAAGATGTGTGCACTTAAATTTTGAAAAATTGTCACGACACGAATTTTTGGAACTTTCCAGTCGAGACCAAAAAATGATAAAAATTAGTTTCTATATGAATTCAGAAGTATTCAATAAATTCTGAATTACAATATTATAAAAAGTAAAAAATTTGTGATGAAAATTTAGAAAATTATCCTGACACGAATTTTCGGAACTTTCCAGTCGAGACCAGAAAATGATAAAAATTAGTTTCTATATGAATTCAGAAGTATTCAATAAATTCTGAACTACGATATTATAAAAAGTAAAAAATTTGTGATGAAAATTTAGAAAATTATCTTGACACGAATTTTTGGAACTTTCCAGTCAAGATCAGGAATTTAAAAAATCTATTTTTATAATTCTTAAAGTATTCAATAAATTCTGAATTACAATATTTTAAAAACAAAAATGTTTATCGTAAAAATTCGAAAAAATTTTCCACTTCAGACTAAAAATGATAAAATTTCATTTTCATGTGTTTTTGCAAAGCTTCGAAATTATACGGTAGATTGTGAAGCACTTTGTGCTTTCAGATAATGTTCCGTAATTTGATCCAGAGACCATAATACAAGAATTTCGTCATTTAAAACATACAATTACAAAAATGAGTCAATATCGCGCGTAATGGATAACAAAGGAAACGAAAAGGTCAGTAAGTAATTTTATATTTTCAAAATCTTTATTTTTTAAGTTTTAAAAGTTCGAAATTTAAAAAATTATAAAATTTTTAAAGCTTTTTTATTTTAAAATTTTTAAAGTTTTTTAAATTTTAAATTTTTTTTAAATTTTTAGAATTTTATTTTTTTTTTAATTTTTTAAATTCTTTTATTTTTTTTATTTTTTTTAAATAGCGTGCAAAAAATGGTCTTGATTTTTGGAAAATTTGGTTTTTCACTAAATAGCGGAAATTCTGGTTAGAAACGTTTTTTATTAAATAAAAATAGTTTTAAAATTCAAAAACCATTTTAAAAAATAAAAATCAAAAACTTTTGAAAATTTAATTTCTAAAAAATAAAATTTACTTAATATATAATAAAAAGTATTTTTCAATTTTTTCTAAAAAAAATGTTTTTAAAAAATTAAGTAAAAATAAAAATTTCAAAATTTCGAAAATTAAAAATAAAAACTTCAAAAATAAAAAATAAAAAATTTTAAAATTTCAAAATTAAAAAATTTTAAAAATTCGGTAATTAAAATTTAAAATTTAAAATAAAAGATTTTCGAAAATGAAATGTAGCTTATTTTGTGAGGTGTCGGATACTTATTCAGAGTCATTTGTTCGTTTTTGATAAACGGTCTTCTGGAATGAATGAAAGGAAAGAACGGATGAGATTTCATAATAATTCAATTTTTTATTTACTTACTGACGAGCATCGGCATTTTACTCAAAGTAGTTTTTTAAAGGCAATTATATATCAATTTTAAACTGTTTCAAACATAAATTTGATATATGAATTTCTATCTAATAAGCTTTTAAAGTTAAAGAAGTAACAAAAGTAGTAATTTTTTACACATCAAGTATTTAAAAAATTCAATTTTTTATCTATTTACTGACAAAAATAAACATTTTATTCAAATTAATCCTTCAAAGTAAATTATATATCAATTTTAGACTGTTTCAAACATAAATTTGATATATGAATTTCTATCTAATAAGCTTTTAAAGTTAAAGAAGTAACAAAAGCAATAATTTTTTATATATCAAGTATTTAAAAAACTCAATTTTTTATCTATTACTGACAAAAATAAACATTTTATTCAAATTAATCCTTCAAAATAAATTATATATCAATTTTAGACTATTTCAAATAGATTCTTATTAAATAACGTTCTATATCGAAAAAATTAAATAAAATATAAAATTTAACATATCGCGGATCGAGAAAACGGAAACGAACCTGTTTGTCAAACTTCCGATTATCATTTTTAAGTTTCTTAAATTTAATTTTTTTCATTTTTACAATTAAACATTTTTTTTAACAAATTGAAATTAAATTTTTTTTTGAACAAATTGAAATAAATATTTTTTTAAACATATTAGAATTATTTAATTTTTTTAAACAAATCAAAATTATTTAATTTTCTGAACAAATTAGAATTATTTAATTTTTTTTGAATAATGGTCATAAACACGAAAAATCCAAATTCGAAATTTCGAAGATTGTTTTTTTCAGACAAATGTAAAATAAAATTGAATTACAGAATCTGAATGAACTTTTCGAGAGCTTCGAGTTCATATATAGCTAATTTTTAAATTTTATTTGGATTAAGGTCATTTCCCTCGTCAGCTACAGTAATCCCAGGGAATTTTAGAAACTTTTCAAAATTCTTTGAAATTAAAAAAAATCAAAAAGTTTAAAAAATTAATTTAAATTTAAAAAAATCAAAAAATTTAAAAAATTAATTTAAATAAAAACTTTAAAAATTAATTTAAATTGAAAAAATTTAAAAATCAAAAAAATTAATTTAAATAAATTTGATCGGGTTTAGAAAATTGAAACTTTTCTGAAAATTACATCATTTTTTATCCAGCTCCGATTTCGTCCCTTGGATACTGTAGTTATTTCAAAAATTCACATATTTTAATTTCGAAAATATTATTTTTTATCAATTTATAGTTTGAAATTTTAAAAAGTCGGAAATTGTAGAAAAAAATTTCGAAATCATTTTCCGGAACGAAGCCAGTTAAATTTTGTAATTTAGCTTATTTTTTAAGTTTTTTTAATTTTATTTTTTTTTCAATTTCAGTTTAAAAAATGACGAATTTAATTTTATTAAAATTTTTAAAATTTTAATTTTCTTTATGATTTTTGGGAAAAGTCAAAAATGAATGAATTTTTTTGAAAAAAAAGAAATTCATAATTTTAAAAATTCGGGAGTCCGAAAGTGCAAAAAAATAAACAAAGGACAATACAGTAATTTTGAAGTTTTAGAAGTGTAAATTCATAATGGAAAAAAGGAAATTTAAAAAATTTTTAAAAATATACAAAATTTTGGTTAAGGATTTATGTGAAAAAATCAACTTAAAAAAATAAATTTTATAAAAAAAAATATTTTTAAAGAAAGTTATTTTATAAAAGAAATATTTTAACAAAAATAAATTTTATAAAAAAAATATTTAAAGAAATTAATTTTATTTAAAAAATATTTTTAAAGAAAGTTATTTTATAAAAGAAATATTTTTAAAAAATTAATTTTATAAAAAAATATTTTTAAAGAAATTTATTTTATTTTAAAAATATTTTATAAAAATTAATTTTATTTAAAAAATATTTTAAAAAATTTATTTTATTTTAAAAATATTTTTAAAAAAGTTATTTTTTTTATAAAAATTAGGGATAATTATTCAAGGAGGAACTTTGAAAATAATTAAATATCGAAAAAGTTAAAAAATAACAAGATAAAGTAAAAATTTTGAATTTTCCATGAAAAACTTGGGTTTTTTAGAAATTTTTCATATAAGAACCATCACGTGACTTTTTTTAACGTGACTTTACAAAAATAATATTTAAAAATTTGTCATTTTTCTAGGAAGAATATTTGAACTATTCAAAAATTCCCTGTTCAGGAATTCGTCACAAGACAATTTTTAGTTTTATTTTACAAAATAAAAACATTTTTTAAAATTAAATAATATTTTATAAAAGAAGACTAAAATTCTAAAATATCTTTTTTCGGGGATTTGTTCTGAGACAATTTTTAGTTTAATTTTTTTTAAAATAAAAACATTTTTAAAAATAAAATTAAATAATTTTTTATAAAAGAAAAATAAAATTCTAAAATATCTTTTTTCGGGGATTCGTTTTGAGACAATTTTTAGTTTAATTTTTTTTAAAATAAAAACATTTTTAAAAATAAAATAAGTCTTTATAAAAGAAGACTAAAATTCTAAAATATCTTTTTTCAGAAATTCGTTCTGAAACAATTCTTAATTTAATTTTTTTAAAATAAAAAAATCTAAAAATGTTTTTAAATTTATAATTTTTAGTTTTATTTTTTTTTAATTTTAAAAGTTAAAAGAACTTTAAAATTCATAGTTGTTATTTGGAAATGCTGAAAAAGTCTAAAAGTTCCTTGTTCAAGAATTTGTCACGGAACTATTTTAACTTGATTTTATAGGAATAAAAAACACCAAAATTCTTAGAAATCTTTTAAAAATTTATAAATTTTTTAAATAGAATATTCAAATTATTAAAAAATCTTCCGTTCTGGAATTCGTTTGAAAATTATTTTAAATTTAGTTTTTTTAAAAATTAAAAATTATAAAAATTATTTTTTAAAAATTTAAAAATTGTATTTTTTTCTAAGAATTTTGAAAAATTCGTTTGAAAATTATTTTAAATTTAGTTTTATAAAAATTAAAAATTATAAAAATTAGAAATTATAAAAATTATTTTTAATTCAGTTTTATAAAAATTAGAAATTATAAAAATTATTTTTAATTCAGTTTTTTAAAAATTAAAAATTATAAAAATTATTTTTAATTCAGTTTTTTAAAATTAGAAATTATAAAAATTATTTTTAATTCAGTTTTATAAAAATTAGAAATTATAAAAATTATTTTTAATTCAGTTTTATAAAAATTAGAAATTATAAAAATTATTTTTAATTCAGTTTTATAAAAATTAGAAATTATAAAAATTATTTTTAATTCAGTTTTTTAAAAATTAGAAATTGTAAAAAAATTAATATTTTTCTATCAGGGAATACTTAAATTACTCGAGAGATCTCTGTTCAGGAGTTGGTCAGGGGACTGTTTTTAATTTGATTTTATGAGAGTAAAGCCCAAAATTCCATCTCAAGAACAGATTTCCCAGTCCAAAAAAAAAACCAAAATTTCGTCACTCAATCTTCTTGATTGTTTTCCAAAGGCTTAAGAAGATTGTTATCAATTTGCTTTTCTCTCGAGGAACCTAAAAATTAGACTTCTTTCAAGTGAAAATCCAATTTTTCAAGAGCAGTTTTTAGTTTTAGTCGACTGAAATCATGTTATAGTGCTCCCTAAAATGACAATTAAAACGGTCATTATCGTACTCAAGAGAGCAAAACCCATAACTTGGAAAAAACGAAAATGGCCAATTCATTCATAGAAAAACGAAAACTAAGAACTGACACCAATCAAAAATTTTCCTGTGACGAAAGCGGGATTCCACGGGGGCAATGGAAAATGAACCCAATTAATCTACTTTTTCTCAATTTGTTAAAAATCTTTTTCGAGAAGTAATTGAAAAAACTCGAAACATAGGGACTAGTACTCGGCAGAGACAGTAATCTCCCGAATTTACGATTTTCGTAATGAAAAAAAATGGATAAATTTTACAAAAAATAAATTATCGTCGTAAAACTTTTAAAAATTTGTCTTCTTAAGTAATTCTAAAACTTTCCAATAAAGCCCTAAGATCATGGGACTATATGTAGTACTAAAAATATTCAGTAAATCCTGAATTACGATATTATAAAAAGTAAAAAATTTGTGACGAAAATTTAGAAAATTATCCTGGCACGAATTTTCGGAACTTTCCAGTTGAGATCAGAAAATGATAAAATTCCGTTTTTATATGAATTCAAAAGTATTCAATAAATTCTGAATTACAATATTATAAAAAGTAAAAAATTTGTGACGAAAATTTAGAAAATTATCACGACAAAAATTTTTGGAACTTTCCAGTTGAGATCAGAAAATGATAAAAATTAGTTTTTATATGAATTCAGAACTATTCAGTAAACCCTGAATTACTATATTATAAAAGACCAAAAATACTGTGAAAAAACAAAAAAATGCCCTAACGAAAATTTTTGAAATTTTCCAGTTAAGACCAAGAATTAAAAAATTTTGTTTTTATTATTGGAAAAAATCCAGCAGATTCTAAATATCGTAAATCAGAAAATTCTGACAAAAACAAATTATTTTATTTTTAAAAATTAATTTTTTTATTATTTCAAAAAATTTATTTAAAAAAATTAAAGATTTTTATTAAAAAAAATTAATTTTTCTATAATTTCGAAGAAAAATAAAAAACTTATTTAAAAAAATTAATTTTTCTATAATTTCGAAAATTTAGAGATTTTTATTTTTTTTAAAAATCCGATCTGAAAACAAAAATTCAAAAAAATTTAACCTTATAGTTTCGAAATTAAGCTTTTGTCAGGATTTATCGAATTTCCGGTCCTCCGCATTTCTCAAAAATCCCTTAGAATTGAAAAAAAAATAAAAATTCGATTTCAATCAACAGTTGACGTTGCAAGTACGTACTTCAAAAAAATAACAGTTTATCACATTTCATAATTTTGAGCTAATTTCAATATTTTTAAAATTTTGTACAAAATTTATTTTTTAAAAACTATTCGGCAGCAATTTGTGAAGAAAAGTGTCAATGTCGAAGATATTTAGCAAATTCACCATCGAGAAGTCTTCTGAGAGCTCTAACGTTATCCTCTAAAAAGCTCAAAAATCAACAATTAAAAATAAAAATTAACAAACTTTTATAATTGGAATCAAATTGCAAATTTTGCTGTATCTGATTCCAAGTTCATCCATATTTGAAACCTGGCATCTGCAGGCATAATAGAGCTCTTCAAAAAGGGCATCCCGGGTCTGGTTCGTTAGAACTTCTTCTTCGGCACTGAGTCCATCCACTGCTAAAATCAGGAATTTAGTAAAACATTAAAATTAATCAAATCAGCAATAACACCACCAATCCAGAAACTACCATCAATCTTAACAAAATTCTGTCGATTGTGTTACAGTTGTATTCGATATCGTATTTATTGTAATTTAGCTTAATTACCCAAATTTGAAAGAAAAAAATTTAAAATAAACCGAGAAATAAATCCCTCTCGAACAAAAATAAAAATAAAAATAAAATCACAATATCGTTCAAACTTTCGAAATTTCACTGAAATATAACTTCTGAAGCAAAAGTTTTAAAATTTTCATCAATGACTAAAATTAGATCCCATTTTGAAGATTCTAACAACATACAGTACTTTTCTATCACTATTTCGAAAATCCACAATCAACAGTTTTAAAATTACAAATCATACTGTAATTATTTTTCAAATAAAACTCCTAACAGATATTTCTTTTAATAAATGAAAAATAATAAATTATATGTTAATCAAAAATGACAAAATTGTTCCTAAATTTAGGACTCATGAATCCAGTTCTGTTGCTTTCAGAACAACGAAAAAGTTAATCATCAATACAAAAAATAAAAAACCAGGTTAACTGTCGATAATTTTTCCATTTTCAAAGTTATTTATTCTAAAAAATTCCAAAAATTCTTTTTTCAAAATTTAAAATTATTTTTCTTAAATTTAAAATTATATTATTTTTTAATTTCGTCATTTTGAATCCAAAAATTACGAAACTTTCGACATTTTGTGCAGTAATTTAACTAATAAATATTGAAAATAATTTAATAATTCAAAAACCAACCTTCAGACCAAAATAAGAGTCCAAAGAATCCAGCCACTTCGTCATCACTCAACTGCAGATCCACTACACTATTAACCACTATTTTTCTGAGTTTTGTGAAAGTTTTTTCGAAAATCCTAAAATAAAAATAACTATATTATAAAAACCAAAAAAAACATTTTGATGGTCTCGACGGGAATGTTTAGAATTTTCCAATCAGGACTTGAAAAGGTGAAAATTAATATTTGTGATTTTAGAAATATGGGATCATAACTATATAATTATAAAAACCAAAAAAGCTTTTTTACGAAATAGTCTCAAAATGAATTTCCAGAGCTTTCCAATCGGGACTCAAAAAAGTAAAAAAAGTATTTACACGATTCAAAAAAAGTAAAATCATAACTATTATAAAAATCAAAAATAAATTTTTAATTATTTTTGACACGAATTTTTAAAACTTGTTTTAAAAAATCAAAAAACTTACATCGCAACTTCCTTTGGAGGTTTCTTGCATCCAGGAACGTCGAAAAACTTGGCCATGTTGTTCAAAGTCACAAAGTGCTGACTAGATATAAGAACTCTGTTGTCATTTTTATCCGGGAACATCCTCGCCGAGTTAACTGCCCTTTCTCCCCCGATGAATCCAGGGAAGAACTGTCGAAGTAACAACCATTTGGAGTCGACAGAGAACCTACCAAGGGGAACAAAGTGGTCAGAAATCATCTCCGACACCAATGACAAGTCGCTTTTAATCGTCGCCACATTGTCATTATAAGTCCCTTCGGTTAACTCAATGTTGTCATCGAATAACTTCATCAATCCTGTTTCTTGACGAAGTCGACTTGTTGTCTTCCTCAAGGAACACAGCTTACGGTATCCCTTGGAGATCTCCATCAACAAGGGCATCGGGGAGTTCTGAGGTAGGTTCAGCTTGGCGTAGAGGGAATTCTGATGCAGATGAAACAACGGATCCTGAGAGTTGCCCATCGGGGTCGCAATGGGGGTGAAAGCGGAGTTCGGACTAACTATATTAGCACCGTAATTACTCGCCAAAGGAGTCGAAGTACTCGGCTGAGGATCGAAGCAAACGTTTGACGAATTTGACCCTATGCCGTTTCTGAGAAGTGCGTAACTTTTGCCGTTATCTATGAATGTTATTTCTGGACTAGTTAGGACCGGTATCGCAGTAGACACAACAGGAGAAGGGTAGTCGCTTGACGAATGAGTTGAGGAACCTCTGCTTTGCACGTTTTGACCTCCATCAGAATCCGCTCCTTCTGAATCGTTTCTTCTTTTTCTGGGGCCAATATGATCACGATGTCGTTGGACCGCTAAAAATCAAACATCAATGATCATAAACCAATAATTGATATAAAAAAGTAAACTTTTAAAGTTCTAGTTTGTAGTCAAATTGTTTTCAACACAACGGCAAACATACCTTCCGAATTCATTCCTAAAGAAATACATTTGGCCATTCGACAAGCTCTACAACAACAACGGACATCTGAAAAAACCATATATAATCACTGTCATAAAAATCATTAATTAATTTTTTTTAAATTGTCTCGATGGAAATTTTCAGAAATGACTAGAAACTAAAGCAGCGTACGTGATGAATTCTACTTTGTATGATCATGATTTCGTAATTAAATTTTTATAACACATTTTGCCTAAATAGATCTAAAAACTTCCGAACTAGGATATATGATATGTAGGACCCTCTGTTCACTTTTTCGGATTGATTTTTATATATGAAAATATTAACAAACATTCAGAAAATCATAACTATTTTAAAAACAAAAAATCAGTTCTTTTAGGATTATCCCTGGCCGCATAATGTTCCACTAATCCCCCTCAATCAAAAACGAAACTTGCTGTTGGATTTTTTGACTTCTATATCATCATATATTTACAAAAGCAAATGATCCTAAAATAAAACGAAAAAACCGACCTTTGCCTACATCGCAATTTCCTCCGAAACGACATTGATATTTCCGGTTACTGATGGTAGATCTTCGGAAAAACGCGGCACAAGCTCTGGAAGAAAAACAGATTAAATTACTTGGATAACATTACTAGTATTACTTACCTACAAGCGGAGACTCCGAAATGTAGTCCGTGAGCGAGGTCACCGCAGATAGCACATTTGGGAGAAACTCCCGTCGAGTTGCCCGAGGGTGAAGACAAGGGTCCTTTGATTTGGTCTAGTACTGTCGTTGCAATCATCTGGCATAAATGATATCGCTAAAATTACATTGTTGTAAAAATCATATATGAATTTTCCACGAAATTGTCCCGATGCGAAATTTTGGGAATTATTAGGACTTAAAGTAGTTCATGTGGTGACTCGCAGTCTTACGCAATTTTGAAATTATATAAAAATTGTATAAATTTTTCACGAAATTGTCCCGACGTGAAATTTTAGGAACTATTGGAACCTAAAGTGGCTTATGTAGTAATTTCGATTTTGCGCGATGGCGATTTCGTAATTAACTGTTTAGAACTATATCTCCTTGAACATGGCTAGAAGTTTCTGGATTAGGATGTACAAAATATAAAAATCAATTTCCGAAGGTAGATACCAGGTTTCATATATGAAGCTAGTAGATATTCAGGAAGTAATACCGAAGTACCCCATAGACCACGAGTTGCTGTGATTGTAATACATGAATCAAAAAAATTCACGGGTTCACGCGGACGAAAGGAAGAATCGATGGGGAGGAAACTGATTGCATGAAAGCGGTCTAATCGATCAACTCGAAATCGTCGCCGGTGAACATTCGATTTAGTCGGAAAAGTTTCAGTGAGTACTTTGATTTTCGCGAAAGATATTTCCAGACGAATTAACCTTTAGAAGTTTGCGAACAATGTTTTCAAAGACATCGGGACATAATAACGACAAATTTTAATTTTTCTTCAAAATTTTAAATTTTCAAAATTTTTATTTTTCTTCAAAAATTTAAATTTTCAAAATTTTTATTTTTATTTGATCAAATTTAAAATATAAAAATTGAAAGTCGTTAAATCTAATTTTTTACTTATTTTCAGTTTTTTAATCAATTAAATTATAAAAATAAAATTTTATAAAATTTCTTCGATATGAATTTTCGAAGTTTTCAGAATCACTAGAAAACAAAAAAATTGTCTCAACACGAATTTCTTAATTATTTTTTATTTCTCACGAAATTAAAAAAATAATAATTATTATAAAAAATAAAATTTCCGTAAAATTAATATTTAAAAATCAGTCTCAACACGAATTCCCCAGTTGATTATTTGTTCTGCTTTTACTGATTTCTCACGGGAATTTAAGAAATATAAAAAATATAAAAAATGACTATTATAAAAAATAAAAATTTTTATGTAATTTTTTCGATGTAAATTTTCAGTTTTTAGAATTCCCAGAAAATGAAAAAATTGGTCTCAACACGAATTCCCTGAATTACCGTTTCCATTCGTTTTTCGCGGGAATTCAAAAACATCTATTATTTTTTTGATTTTAAAAATTCGAAAAATGTTTAATTTTAATTTCGAAAATAAAAAATTAGAAAAACAACTGTAGCTGCGATGGCAGTTTTCTGAATTATTGATTCTTTTTGAATCAGAAAATCAAAAAACGAAGACTTGACTGAATTGATAAGAACGTTTGAGGCCTGCTGAACTTTGGTCACTTATAAAACGAAAAATTTGGGTCTTTTTTGTGTCACGTACATTATCCCCATGTGATCAAAGATGAGTTATTCGAAAAAACCTTGTTTCACAGACATTTAAGTACTTGTATAATTGTGTAAAAACGAATATAAACATAAATCTTCGCAGAATTGAATCCTCCGTGGACAGTTTTCTTCAACCATGTCCGAAACAAGTAATCTCGACGTAACACAAGAATCTAACAATTACATTACCAACTATTACGGTAATTATTAATTATTTTATTACAGAACCTAAAAATTTCAAAAATGTTAAAATTTCGAAAAAGTTTAAAATTTAATAAAATCGCAAAATTTACAAAAAACTTTCGAAAAAATAATTAAAATTTGAAACATTTTTAAAAAAATGTGGAAAATTATTTAAAATTTAAAAAAAGTTTCAAAAAAAACAAAGTCAGTTTTTTCGTTTTCTACTTTGTGCGAGAGCTGATGCAATAACGTATGCCGAAACGATGACGAAAATGATAATCAACGATTGGACGAACCTAGACGAAATTAATTTAGTTATCTGTTATCAGATAAAGATAAAGATAAAAAATCCAAAATTATCTCACTACAAACTCAGAAGTACATCTTTGAGTTTTTTAATTTCTATATCCAAAAATACGATAAACAATAAATTAATTTTAAAAAATAAAGATTTTTAAAAAGTTAAAAATTTTTTATTTAAAAAAAATTCGAAATTTTAAAAAATAAAGAAAATAAAAATTTCAAATTTTTAAAATTTAAATTTTTAAAAAGTTTAAAATTTTTTTTAAAAAAGTTAAAGAAAAAATTTTCAATTTTCTAATTTTGAAAATTCGTTTTAAAAATTTTTGGTTTCCAAGGAGTCCCTAGAGACAGAATAATCGTGATATTTTTGAAATAAAAGTAATTATTATATTGTAAAATGTTGCAAAAGTAGAAATCTGAAAAAATAAAAATCAAAATTCAAACACGTTCCAAAAACTGGACAGTTTTGCCTGTCTCGCGAGACACGAATGAACATTGAATTGGTCTCCAGTTTGTCCGTCAAACAGGACACAAAAGAAAGCAAACAAAACTGGCGGAAGCGAGAGAGTAAAGCGACTCTCGGGAAGTGCGAAAACAGGTGTACTCCATGGAGTCCTCTACTGTGAACATATGTTTGTTTTATTTCTTATGTTTTTTATGAATTTATATATTTTTGGAAATCTGCAACTGTTAGTGCATTTTTAGGATCATGAAAGAAACAAAAATCAAAAAGAAATTTAAAAAGGTCTTTGAAGAAACATTTTTGATTCTTTCGTAATCTTCCGGATCTCCTTTGATCTTAATGACGGCGCAGTCGATGACCTTCTGAGTCAGCGTGTCGACCAGGACTACGGTGGACCCTAGGAAATCACTACCTAGGACTTGTTTGTCCGCGAGACTCCAGGGCTGGATGGCGAATCCGGAGTTGTCGGTGAAGACCTGGATTAATCTCTGAGAAAGTTTGATTTCAGAATGCCGGAGTTTGAAGCAATCGTTGACCGGAGAAGTCCGAACACTAATATCGATCAACGAATTAGGTCGAAGACCGTCTATGAGAGCGAGGATCATGGGGTCCTTGTCCCTGGATTGGGCGATTTGGACCTCCCCCAGGACCCCCTTGTAACTGGAAAACTTGGCTTCAGCTATCGCCGAATCTGCAGAAAAGCAATTAAAAAGTAAAAATGACACATTAGTAATAATTGTAGTGTAAAAAATATTTAATTTGATAGACATTTTTGAACCAAAAAAGCACCAACACGCGACAGAGCGAGCTCTGACGAAGATTAAAATGTTCAAAGTTAATTGTATCTTTCGAAATCTGCTTTTCATAAAATTCAATTACGTAAATTAAAAGTACTTTTTAATGTCTAAAATATTGTAGGGAAAAATTTTATAATGTGGATTTTGAAAAATTTTTTTCATTTCGAAATCTGGACACAAAAATAAACCCACGTTTTTTAATTAAAATTAAAAATTTTAAAATCACTAAATCCTTTGAAAATTTACTTTTTACAAAATCGAATTTTACAGGTTAATAGTACTTTTACTACTTTAAATACTACAAGAAGAAGGTTTTTGAAGATGGATTTTCAAAGAATTTCTTCATTTCGACACAAAAATAAGCCTATGTTCGTTTAACTAAAATTAAATTTTTCTACTTTTTGATTTTTTAATTCTGATTTAAATGACTGCCAATTATTTTAAATCAAGTTCTAAAATTTTCAGACAGTCAAAAACAATTCGATGAACATCACCGAATGTTCGATCTCGAGTCAAAATCAAACCTTTTTCAAAAGGACCATTTGCACATTTGTTTTCGTAGTAATTGATGCTCGACATGAAACCAAAGTCGTCAATTTTCTCCAGTTTTGCCCCGTCTTTTGTGTTCATCGCGGTCAAAATACAATCCTAAAATTAAAAAAAATGTAATTTTAAAAGTAGATTTTAAATATGTTACGTCATCTCTGGGCATGTGCATGAGGGACCTGCAGGTGAATCCGTCTTGAACTAGGGTCTTCAGACAGGCCTTTAGGCACTCGTCCTTGAACTGAATGCTCTCCGTGGCGACCATGTGGGTTTCTTGGAGGTCTATCTTGTATCCTCTCTTGTACTTGAAGCACTCATTCAAGGCAACGAAGGTGTTCAGAGGAGGGTTCGACAGAGGTACTACAAAGTTCAACTTTTATCGAAAAAATTCACAAATATCTTTTCAAAATAAATTTCTAATATTCAAAAATTATCTTTAAAAAATTTGTTAATATTTAAATTTTTCATAAAATCCATGTTTTTCGAAAATATTAAACTTAAAAAAACCCTGAAATTTTCCAAAAATATCTTGGATTTTTTAGGTTAAATAGATTTCGTCATAGATATGTCTAATATACCTCCATAATCAACCAGAACATTTAACAGAAGTAAAATTTTCCAAGAATCCATGTCGACAAAATCGATCCTCTTCGATATCACCCGGTCATCAGAATTTCTTCTGATTTTTACTTTCTCGGTCATTGTTCCATTTTCTTTAAAAAATCAGTGTCTTGTGCTTCCCTGGAAAGATACGTAGAATAATTGAAATAAATTCATTTCGGAAAAAGTTATGCGACTGATGTGGAAAATCAATCATATTAAACCACAAATCAGAAACCATGATGTCGAAATGAATTCTGCGTTACTGTAGTTATAAATAACGGTGTTGTGCTGATTTTTATCATTTTTTATTTTTTGTTTCCGCACGTCGTTGAGTTTGCCAGAAATTCCGGATACTTGCGGATTTGGAAAGTTCCGTCAAGCTCGATTACTGAACTTCTTTTATCTTTATCTTATCACGTCGTTGATATATCGAAATACTCCGATATATCTCTCTTTCATGTGGTTCCAGAATGAAGAATCCGATATATCAATTAACTGTGTCATTGTAACCAAAAAACAGTTATATTTGTTGTATTATTTTTACCATTTCTCGTTTGTTGTGAATGCATAGTCTCCACGATCAAAGATCTTCAGAACACCCAAGAGTAATGAATCTTCTCTTTTTATATTGTGGAGTATAAAAGAGAACATGACACGTTGACCGACATTCTTGGTTGTTGTGTTGTTATATTCTTAACATTCCCAGTATTGATTATAACAAGTATAGTACTTTATAGAATATTGAATGCTGATTTTAACGGCATATAATAGCTATAAAGGAAATTTGAATTAACTCGTGAAAAATTATTTTGAAAATTTCCGTGTAATTTTGTCCGAAAATAATAATTTGATTGGTAAGAAGTCTGGACGAATATATTCATTATAACGAGTAATTTTTACTCTATTAAATGATATATTAAGCATTTAATTCTGTTGATTCTGAGTGAAGATATAGCAGTTTGGCTTTACACCCCAACATTGTTTTTTCGAATTTCCTTAAGAAATTCAATCTAGCTGATGTTACAAAGCAACAGTAATTACATAATATTGCATCTGTAAATTGTTTTCTTAGGCTTGATTTAGGGAAAAATAGAAATACAGGTTTTAGACAACATCAACATTATATCCTTTAATAATAGATCACGCACGGTTTTAAGTTTGACATGTATTTATACAGTTCTGCATGTTGAATGTTTCTTATCCATTGTTTCATACGAAAAGATTCTCGATGTTCTATGAATAAGCGGAAAAGAATAGAATTAATTATTTTCTTTGAGTAGTTAACAACTACGTAAAACTTAAACTTTCCATTTTTCTGCTTATTATTATTCATATTTCTTTATTAGAAGCGATAAAGACAGTGGGAACCTAAATTCTGAAGGTGAATATCGTGGATTTGAACTTTTAGAATCTTCCAACGATGAAAATGCTGATGATACTCCAATGAATAGAATTTCTGATATCCCTATTTTGCCTCTTTCATCATATGTTTTCTTGTTCGTAGATGTAGTATTAGGGATGTTAGTGTTATTGGTTGGATGTCGATGGTATGACACCTTGGAGCTCCATGATTAGGCGGAAAACTGTTGATTTCTGCTGTTAGCAATTCAAGCCTGTTTATCTTAACATAAGCATAGAACAAAGAGAGGAAAGGTCCTTGTTTAATCAAAGTCAAACTCGAACTAGGTTGGAGTTGGATTTTCTCAACGATTGATTCTCTAACACTTTTGTTTCGCCTTCCAAGCGTTGATTGACTGGGTGTAAATTTGGGTTTTTTTAGGCCGTTTGCGGTTTTACTTCGATCTTTATGTCTACAGTACTAATAATTCTCCAAAATAATATTTTAAACTTCCTCAATTACCAAAATGTAACTTTAACTGCAAAGACAAAATAAAAGTAAAGAGATTTGAAATCTTTAAACCGAATACTATAGAATATATTTCAAACCCTCATTTATGCAAAAAAGTTATCACTGAAGTTTCTTTATATACAGACTTATCTGGATATGAACATTTAGTTGAAAAAAAAGTTAATAATAAAGATATTACGATAAAAGAATGTAAAGAAATGATAAAAAGTAAAGTCTGTGAATTTGGAACTTTGGAAAAAGGGGAACATTCATATCGTACTAATGATAAAGTTTCTATCGAATATCCAAACAGGTTTACTAGTTTATTCAAAGCTAAACATTATTTAAAGAAGAATTGTGTTTTAATTGAGACTAAAATTTTTTCTCACTATAACCAAAGACGTCCTACTAATATTCTAGTTGATATGAATAAGTGTGAATATTCAAAAGGCAGATGTAAAATTAAACCAAATGAATTCATGGTTTGGGAAGTAAATGACAAACAAAACTGTAAATTCGTTTCTATTGGAGTTCTTAAGGGTTACTTTAATGCTAATTTTGGATCAATAATGATTATCAAATAGCTTTAAATTTAATAGATAACTGCACAACTGATTGTGGAAATAAGTTACAATTAACCTATGAAGGTTATGCTTTAAAATCTGTTAGAGAAAAAAGATCGGATCACAACTCAGTTAAAACCTTTCAAGAAGCAGGAGAACTACAGGATCTAGAAAATAATATCAAGAATCAATTAAGACATTTAACAGAAACTTTTTGTCAAATGTTCAATGATCATAATGAAATTTTAGAAATATTATTGAAGGAGAATCTAAAGAAATTTATTCAAAAAGTTTTAAATTACACAACAGTTGATGTTAAATTAATTAATAATAGTATTATTGAAGTTAAATTCTGTAAAGAAATTAATAATGACATGATTGAATTTACCAATTTAAATGATATTAAGGGTTATATCCCTATCAAAATTAAGAAGTATAACGATAAAATTTGGTATATGAAAGACAATATAATTACTAATGATCTTAGTTTCCGCAACACTAATATCTCTAGTTTAAAAATGTTGAAATAAAGAATAATTATAACTTACGGTTTTTGAAAAAGAAACAAATTTTTAAAGAACATATTTTCAATGATGTGAAAACTGACATTGAGGAAGAATTACTAAATGAGATGAGGCAAATGTCAAATGCTGATGTGGAATTAAAAGAAAATGAGCAGAATTCGGCGATTCCTTATGAAATACTAAACAATTTGGACAGTTTATTCGAATCTTATTACTTGAAATACTGGAGAATTTATGTAACAATTGCTTCGACACTAATTTATGTATTTATTGCTAGATCTTTGATTTATATTGTATCACCACAGTTTTCATTAAATAAAAGAGATCAAAGTAGAATTAAATTAGTTTCATTTGAAGATGAAGAATCAGGTGAAAAAATAGAAATGAAACCTCTTAAACTTGAAAGAAAGCCGAGTTTAACTAACTTCCCATCTGTTCTCTCATTAAATAAGAGTTAAAAAATTTAAAATAATAAATGGTGTTGGTATTTTCGATGACTCCCGAAGGTCGTTGTCTAACGACTGAAAAAAATAATAAATATAAGCTATTTGATCAGCTCGATTTTATTAACAATACTTTCATCTAAGTCCCTGATGATAAGAATCAAGAGGAGAGTAAGCCATCGATTAATGATTATGATGAAATAATTAAAAAATCGAATAAAGACGAAAATAAAGTAAAATTTAAAAAGCCTAGAAAAAAAATTAACAAAGAAAAATAAAGAATTAGTTGATTATTTAGTAGGAAAAAATGATAAATACGTCACAGATTCTGTGATTTAAGACAATTCCTCCGTATACCGAAAATACTCAAGTTTCCTTATGATGCTTTTTTTAAATCCAATTCAATAAAAATGTTTTTGAAATCTATCAAATTATTGTTGATATCTACCAATTTTAAATTTATTTTATTTGGTCTATTAGTTACTTCATGATAAATGATATTTTTTGGTTCTATTTCAATTTCATCATTAGGTCTAAATCTATAGATTGAATTTAACATCTTTTTATTAACATAACAATCTTCAATTAAATTGCATGTAATAAAAATATTATCGATTTTATTGGTATTATCTGAGTAAGAGTTTGAGAAAGTTAATTTATCATCATTATTATTTTAATCATTTTTATTTATTTTACTCTTAATTTCTAAATAATCATCTAATTTTATAACTTCTATTTTGTATTTTTTACGCAAAAACTCTCGAGGAAGTGAATACTCAAAATTTGAATCATTGGATGTTAGTTATAAAATCAAAACCGTCATTAATTAAGAAAATTTTTATGATTATTTTCATCTACAGTAGAATGTATGAGATAATTTCTTGCAGTTGTCAACGAATTTTCCTCATGTTTCATTGAAATAATTCTTCTCAGCAAATACATCATTAAGCTATAAGTTGGAGCGAGGAATTATCTAATTTTCAGTGAAACAAATGTTCTTCGACAAAGAAGGTGTGCTCCAGAAAGTGATAAAATGTCTTTCAATCTAATATAAAAAAGCTTGTTAACTTCAACGTGTCATTTATAGCCTACTAAGCAGTTTGAAATAGGTGCTTAGGCCCGGTCCGGTCTTCGAAAGCGATGTCCGCAATATTGTACTTGTGGGTACGAAGATTATGAACATTGGGATCCAATCCAAAAGAATTAAAATAATAACATTTGTTTTTATTTTTATAATAAGAGACCCAATGAGTACCATTGTTTTTACTCACGTTTAGCTTAACAACTCCACATTCTTTATCATTGATTTTAGTTGGAAGAGTATCCCTCATAAATACCCCTCTAAAATTTTTTATTTTTAATTCTTTTACTATATTTGTAATGTCGTAATTTGTTAATGGTTTTAACTTTTGAATAAACATTTATAATCGAGAAAATAACTGAGATCACCTATTGATGGACTAGAGGGGGAAGTGGGTGTGCCAGGAACCCCATATATACTACTGATATTAAACTGCAATATTATATAATTATAGTATTCCATTTGAATGATTTTATATAATTTGAAAATTACTCAGTAACTTATTGAACATCAAGATTTTTTAACTATCTAATGTTATCTTCTTCAATTTTATGTTTCACTATTGGTTTAAAAAATGCACATCATTGTTTCCAAATTCGTGTACTTATCTTTATCGTAAGAAAGTTATAAAATTGAAACTTTTATATGCAACATTGCTTTGAATAAAATTTTACAGATACTGTACAAACTTAATCTTCTCGATATGTCGAAAATACTTATATTTCTTCTGTACATAACTCTAGTATCAGCTGCTGATCATTGCAGAGCTCAATTACCACTACAACCAACAGGCACATGTAGCTTACAACAAACAATTTACAATGAAGGAGAATGCTTATGCTGCTATAATGACACGGAAAACATACCTACAATCGGTATTGGCTTTAATTTACAAAATCCGAATGCCGCTGACGTTCTGGCAACGTACGGTTTAAAGCTTGCTGACGTTCTACAGGATTGTGCTGATAAAACGACAAGATACTGTCTGACCCAAGCAGCTGTCGAAGAGATCTTTACCACTCTGTCATATCCAGACGCGGAGCGATGTGCTGATAGCTTCGTTCCTGGTTTACCAACAGTAAAACGTGCAGCTATCATAGATATGGCATTCATGGGTTGTACAAAACTAAATGGGTTTGTAAAAATGCAAGCAGCATTGAAAAAACGAGATTGGAAGACAGCAGGAGCAGAATTAAAAGACTCTAAGTGGTGTGGACAAGTTGGTCCAAATCGATGTGGTTCAGATTACAATTGTATTGTTGATGACAGCAGTATGTTTAAAAATAATTCATTGTCTACACTTTTTATAAATCATTTTAGGTTCCACAACTTCAACTTCAACTTCAAAACCAACTCCACATCCAAGCTCAAATCCAACTCCAGGTTGTAATGCTGAAACATGTAGCACCTATACATTTAGCTGTTCATCAAATCCTGACTGTACTTGTTTCCAAAGACAAGATGGATCTGGATTTTGTGGCATAGGCGACTCTTGTAATATTGTCTCTGATTGCAGCCTTTGCCCGGCGAATACTGTGTGTCAAATTAATACGTGCTGTCCTGGTCCGACATGTGAGCCATTAACAGATTATGATCCATGTGCTGATCCTCCAACTAACCGTATATCACACTGGAATAAGCCAGCAATCTTCAGTCGTCCAGTTTGTAAAGAAGATAAAGATTGTCCGTCAGGCACAGCTTGCAAATACCACTCTGTTGGAAGATTCTGTGTTTAAAGATGATTATTAATATACTAGCTCATGGAGATTATCAAATCTAATATAATTTCTTTAAAATCATATTTCTCCAATAATTTTAGAAAAAGTAAACAATAGTATCCACAGTGACGTGTATTAAATTTTTGAATTTGAAAGGTTGATAATTCAATATGTGAATTTAAGTATTTTTTAATTTCTAATGGAGGATCCAGTCCAAAAAAATCAAAGTAATAACACTCCCGATGGTTATTCTTGTAATAGCACACTCAATGAGTGCCACTATTTTTACTTACATCAAGATTTACAACCTCACGCTCTACATCATTAATCTTACCTGGAAGAATATCCCTCATAAATACCCCTCTAAAATTTTTTATTTTTAATTCTTTTACTATCTTCTCAATATCGTAATTCGTCAATGGTTTGTTAATAAATATTTAAATCAAGAAAAATTAATCAGATTGCATAAAATAACACAAACCCTCGGGAGGGACTCTGGAGGGCTCGTATCATTTAGTAAAAATATATTTTTGCTGGAATCACACGTAATGCCCCGTGTTGAGGACAAAGGGGGAAATGGATGCATCAGAGATGGCTATTGTATACTACTAGTTTGAACAAAAAGATTTGTTACTTTGCTGCTTATCAACTATTGACAGCATCTTCTAGATAGCAATGAATCTTGTTAATGATTACTTGAATAACAAACAAACAATTGCTGCAGATGAATTTTTTACAAATTGTGCCTTAGATCAAACAGTATGAATATAACACATATCTATTAGGGACAATTCATCCAAATAGAATCGGATTGCTTTTAGGATTAAATCATATTAACATTGGTATTAACACATTTCGTATCAAGGCCTACATTCTGTGGCCAACTTTTATTTTTTTCGTTCCGCAACGTGTGCCACTATGTGGTGCACGTGGCCACATGATGGCGCAGATTGTCCGGAATGTGTTAAGCAAGCCAAATACTTATTTCGAGGCTACAAAAATCGATTTGAGATGCCATGTAAAATCTATGAAATATGTGCGTATATACTCTGTGAAGCATAAGTTCCCAGAAAAACCTGGCGATGAACGATATCAAGGAAATCATGTTAACGCATATCCAAACAGTTGCTAAATAATAACAGACGTTGGAAGGGTTTAATAAGAAAATTCTGATCCTACAACTTGGATCTAATTTAATGGTTTAATGTCCAGGGGATTTTATTTAACATAAAGTCACAATTTAATTCCCAACTGTTACCCATAAAGGGGTATTCCAGTGCAACGACGATTAAAGCCAATTTTAGCAAAGTCACTGAATGTGCATTTATATAAATAACCCGTTTAGGTATATAAACCGAATTCACTACAGCTTTTGCAGATAGTTGTCGCTATTACTTTCTTACTATTATCTGTGTTGGTAACGAACAAAACTGCTATATTTCTCATCTCCTCCGCGAACCAGCTCGGTCCATGACGATATAACACTATTATTATATTGATCTATTATTTTTTTGTACTATTCTTCCCCATTAAAAATATAAGGGTATCATCTCGACTCATCACATAACAGGAATAAAAGTTTTTGCACAAGTTTTAGTCGGATTAGATAATATCGGATCAATGAAATTTGTAGTTGTCAGTAGCTATGAATATTGAGAGGAAAAAGAGGACCGATATTCAATGTCTGAGGTCTTTGTCGATTTTCGGAGTTCTGGTCTTCCATATTTGGCCAGAGAAGTTCAGCAATGGATTTGTTGGGGTTGATATGTGAGTTACCTTGTAGGGAGTGGAATTTAGCTTTTGAATTAATTTTTGCCGCTTCCTGTCTGTCATATTTGGAAAAAGAGTAAATTTACAGATTTTTCGTTATCTCTGGGTACTTGATGTCGTCGATCCTTCATCGTCACGAGACTCTCACCACTGCAGTTACGGTACACTTCTACTTCCGTAGAATCCACAGAATCGTTATTATTTATTTAATATTTTTAATTTTTACTGTTTTAAGTCTTTCTATCAACATTTATGATGAGGATTACCAACAATCCGCTCAGGACTCTGTTTATTCGGGATTTTTCCTGATCAATATCCAGGACTTTTTCACAAATTTGGACTACTTTGATTCCGTCTCCAAGTTCAGATTCTTCAGACATTGTTGGTCCTTAGCTGTGGAGCTCCAATTTTACCTCGTGGTCCCGTTGATCTTTGTTTTTTGGATGAATTTCAACAGAAAATCAAAAATACCAGTTTTGACTACCATATCCCTACTTTCTTTAATTTTCCAAATCTCTACAGTAAGCCCTATTGTGAAATATGAATTTCTATTGTCCAGAATTTGGCAGTTTGCCGGAGGCATTTTGGCTGAAGTTTTATTTGTGAAAAAAAGTGATTTTCGAAAATTTTGCGAAATTTTAACTTATTTTTCCTTGATTACGGTAATGGTGATAATGTTCAATCCTGTAGAATTTAACAGACAAGCAATATCCATTACTGTAGTTTTCTGTTCGGCAATTCTCATCGGGTTAGGAAAAAACGAATTCTCGTTTGTTACTGTAATGGAAAAATATCCTTTTATTTTAAATATTTTCATCTCTATCGGCGACTTTTCCTATGTACTGTATCTGCTCCATTGGCCAATTATCACTTATCAACGATATTGGAAACCCAGCAATTACGAATTTTCTATTTTTGGTAAGTTTTCAAAACTAGATTTATTAATTTCTTAAAAATTAAATTTCAAATAAATTTATTAATTTTTTAATTTCACTTTTTTATATAAAAAATTAAATTTAAAATCTACTTTTTTCAGAAGGTTTATTACTCTTTTTTTCGACATTATCGATTTCTTATGTCTTCCATCACCTTGTTGAAAATCCCATTTTGAAATTCTCCAACACCAGGATCAAGTTATTCAAACTTCTTTTCGTCCTTTACAGTGTCCTATTCGTCGTTCAAAATTGTCCATTACCGTATTCGTCAAGCAATCCCAAACATGGAAAAGACAGTAATTTCAACTTTGGAGTTATTCTGAATTTCAATGAACCTTTTATTCTTCCTGATACCGTAACAATTACGGACAAATTACGGTATGCAAATAAAGTCTACAGTAAGGAATGTAGTTTGGAAGATTTTCCGTGTCTCGCAACGAGGGAAAATTACACAAGTTTACCGAAATATCAGCACCATTTTTTCTGCGAAATTGACTCTACCGTATTCCAAGTAAGTTTTATGGGGATTTGTAAGCGAGAAAAAAGTTAAAATTACAAAAGTAAATACAGTACTCCGTTTTGGCGGATTTGTGCTTTTTTGAACATGTGCCAATAGTTTCATCTGTAAAAATCAACTTTAAAAATTGAGGCACATCTTAATCCAAAATTTTCTAGATTTCTCTAAAAAGTATATATTCCTAAAAAGTTAGTTCGAAAAATAAAAGATCACGCAATGACTGGAACAAAGTCGGAATTGTAAGTTGCTTCAATTTCTAAAGAATTTCTAGAAATTCTTGTCGAGAAAATTTCGTAAAAGTGTTTATGATTTTTACAATAGTATGATTCTATAAATATTTCAAAATACTTCCACCATCTCTTCCAAAACTGTCGATTTCGAATTTTTAAATCAATTTTGAACTAATTTAATTTTTGAATTTTTAAATCAATTTTGAACTTATTTAAGTTTAATTTTTTAATTGAGCTTTGGATTAATTTGGTTTTGGAAATTCAGTAGATTGAATTTGAAAGTTGAAAATTTCGAAAAATTGAACTGATTTCGCCTTGTTTTTTGCTCTTAGTTATTTGTTAAAATTTAGAATATTTCATTTTAGCCCCTGAAAGACAACAACAGTAACCTGACGGCGTTGATCTTCGGTAACTCTCACGCCACCTGTCTTCTGCCGGCCTTCTCGAGGGTCGGTCACTTCGGACGGTTGATTCTTTTTTCGTTCCACGGATGTCCTGTTCCTTTCCAGACCAACTTCACGAAGATGAATTATTACTGTAAAGACGGTATTGAGTCTTTCAACGAAATTGCCTCCAATATCAAGCCAGATGTGATTTTCATTTATTCTCATTACTTCCTGAATCGGATCGAATCTCTTCCAAAAGGATCAAAAACCTCCCAAAAAAACCTTCAATTTTTTTCTGAATTCCAAGCCATGTTGAACTCCCTGATGAATTTCACCAAAGCCATCGTCATCAACAAAGTAAATCTTTCTTTTGACATTGAAGTAGTTCCAGAGTACATCAGGTTGAAAACCGACGAAATTCCAGAATCCTTTGACCTCAAGATCGACATCAGAGTAAGTCCCAAAATTAAATATAAATTTTGTTTACTTTTATTAATTTTTAAAATCTAATTTTTCAAAATTCTCTAAATTCAACTTTCCAGAATCCCCATAATCCGTATTCAATTTTCGACATTATAACCTCGAAGATAAACTGTCCAAAATGCCACTGGATCGATGTCAAGTCTCCGTTTTGCGGGGAAAACTTCTGTTACGCCATCGACCGAGAGACCGATTTGCCGTTTTTTCGAGATTTGAACCACGTTTCAACTTTGGGAATTCGAAAAATCTACCCTAATCTCAAAACCACTGTCGATGAAGCAGTGAAGAGCTTGAATCTTGATAAATCTATTCCATAAAAATCAACAATTAATAAAAATCTCCACGTATTTTGTTTCATTCATCCCATTCTCCTGGGAGCTTATCTCTTAAGCCTAATCCGATTAAAGCCGCAAAAGCTGCTACCTGTTCCGCCATTCGGATATTCGGTTGAACGATTCTGGATGTGTATTTCTTGCCTTCGATTTCTACAAAACCTTCGAATCGACCATCTGATTCCCTCTTGATTGTTGAGTACTTAGGTCTTGGGATTTTCTGTTTATCACAGTAAATGTTGAGAACGACTTTTGGAGTAACTGTTTGACGAAGTCTTTTGCTGGAAAGTAAATTTGAATTAATATTAAAAACATAAACTTACATTGGGAAAGTGAAATTACCGCAATGAACCCCGTTGACTTCTTCCAGAGCTGCCTTCCTCTTCAAACCGTGTCTCTGACGGAATTCTTTGCATTCAGCGTACTTTTCCTCTTTTCCCCAGGCCTTGCAAATTTCCAAAACACTGACACTAGCAACGGTCGCTCTACCTCTTGGATCGAATTCCTGCTGATTTCCGAGTATCCTCTGTACGACATACTTTGTTTGTGTGTAAGACTCGTCGAATTCACAGCATTTGTCCAGAAATTGTTCAATCTCCTCCTGCATCGATAAAAATCCTTCTTTCCTGAAAATCGAGGGATGCTGGAGCCCACTTCTCGCGATCATGACACTGCTAGCTCCAGTTTTTTCTTTAAATTTGAGAATATCCTCATAGCTGTTGATGGAACTCGATCCTCCATTGGCGATAACAGGAATCTTGGCAAATTTAACGACTTCTCTGATTTCGTCGACTCTATTAGCGTTTCCAGGTCTTTCGTCCCGCCTTCTTCCGTGGATTCCGAAAGCGGCAATGCCGGTTTCCTGGATCATCTCCACGAATTTTAGTGTATCCTCACGTTTGTCTAGGACTCTGATCTTGCAAGAAACAGGAATACTGGAAGCCTTGACTAGAGCTGTCAGGATTTCTTTGACAACGTCGGGTTTCGAAAGCAGAGCAGCTCCCATGCCTCCGGAAATCGAAAATGGCTTTGGACATCCCATATTCACGTCAATTGCAGCAACATCGTGTTCTCTAGATGGATAGTTCAGTGGGGAATGTGAAATTGATATATAAACTTACACTTTTTTAAGGACTCCAACGGCGTTTTCGGGGTTGTTGGTTCCGATTTGCAAAACAACTTTGGATTTCTCTTCTTGAGCGATTCTGAGGACAAGTTCATCTTCCAACATGTAGTCTACAGTCTTGAGAACATCTGAAATAAAGATCCATATATGGAAATGAAAAGCAAACGAACCATTCACAATTCTTTTGGATTGCAAAAGTTTCAAATCCACAATTTCCTCCGTGTAGACCAGATCTGCCCCATATTCCAGTGTCAACAGCCTCAACGGGGTCCTCCCCGCCTTCACCATAGGAGCCAGGATGATTTTGTTGGAATAAAAGTCACTCATTGTGGATTTAAAAGGGTCAGAAAAAAGCAACCTCTACTTGGACCTTGGTGAAGGTTGGCGACGGACAAACTTCGCCAAAACGAAAAAATTGGCTAAAAATCAGGAGAGTCCTCAAATATATTATAGAATAAAACTGAAAATTTGGCTTGTTTGTGATGGCAGGACCAGAAGGAAAATGTTTTATTTGGTCAAGATTTACTCAAATGGAGCTCGAAAACCCATTCTTTGACTGGTAATTTGATCCTTGTCTATCCTGTGTCTTCTACTATTGAGTAAAATTCCTCAATTTCGAAATTCATTTGCTCATCGAAAATACAGAAAACCAAACAAATTCATTTTTTCGCTCTTTGAACGTTATTTACGACTGATCTCTCCCGGACGCGTCCTTGAAATATCGTGCGCGCCATTTTTTCCGCTTCGAAAAGTCCGCTATAGTTTGGTTGTTTGGAAGAAAATTGAAACAACGACCCTTTCATCGATGTTTAATCTCGGCTTTTAGTGCCTTTTCCGTTTACTTATTGGATTTGCAGCTACTTACTTGATTTTTCCAGTAATTTAAGCAATGGTATTGTGGAGCTCCCCCAGGGCGGCGTAAGTTTTTTCATTTTTGAAATACCTCTTGATATGTCGGGTTTTTTAGTTCCACACCGGTCCGACGGTCTGCCATCCATTACAAGCCGTTGACGAAGGAAGAAGCCCGGCAGATCCTCGCGAGTCCCGTCAGAACTGGCTACACTTATGCTCAGAGGTTTGTTTTGATTTTCCATATATGAACTCTTGATTTAACTCGTTCCAGCGCTTCCTACAACTCTTCTTATCCAACAGAATACATCCACCCGAACTTCGTCGGGTCTTGGGAGGACTCTGTTTCGATCGACAACAATAACGGATCCATCGTTGATAGTGTCTACAGCGGCACAAAGACCACTTTTTTCACGATTCTTCAAGGTTCATTTTTCCACATGTTATTTATAAAAATCTCCCTTTCAGTCATTCTTACCATTTTAACATGGATCTGGACCGTGATCAAGTATCCGATCGTCTACTTGACGCCTCTTGCTCCTGTTTACCTGGCCTACAACAAGGGACAGGACCTCGCGGGTTGGATCTCCATTGTTGCCAGCTTCTTCAGACGGGTCATCGTTATTACTTATGAATGTGCCAAAGATATGATTTTGACAACTGGATATGTCAGCAATAATTTGAGGAAAGACATAATTTCTGTTTTTTGGTCCGTTTTGGGCTACGATTACGCCGAAAACGTTCAGGAAAGGAACCTAGAAGCCGTCAGAAGTCCTCAGCAAACTGGATATGTCAAAAGGTTGGTCGATTCCTTGATCTACATCTTCACCTTGGGGTATTATCCATCTCATATGGCTGGAGCTGGGGTTGCTCCACCTGCGAGGACCCATCACAGAACCCGACAGATGAAAAAAAGTTGGATTTTAACCACGGTTTTGAGTATTCTCGGGATGGCTTATTACGTCATCTCAGGACAATTCCTTTTCCAAAATCTCCAACCTGCCGGAGGCTCTGGAGTCACAACTCGTAGAAGACAGCAAGAACTAGCTGAGCAGAAGAAAAAATGGAGCTGGTTGTGGTGGCTTCTGGCTCTTCTGCTTTTATTCGGTCTTTTCTACTACGGATTCGGAAGGAGAACCGGCGAATCAAGTAAGTTTTTAAATTTGCTGCAATTTTAAAACTTTGTTTTTAATTTTATTAAAATTCTAAAACTTTATTTTCAATTTTATCGTAGTTTCGAAGTTTTATTTATAATTTATTGCGATTTTAAAGATTTATTTTTGAATTTATCGCAATTTTAAAGCCTGATTTTTAGACTTACTGTAATTGTGGAGCCTTACTTTTAAATTTATTAAAATTCGAAACTTTATTTTTAGTTTATTACAATTTTAAAACTTGATTTTCGAATTCATCATAATTTTGAAAGTTTATTTTAGAACGGAAAATCGTTACAGGAGCGAATGCTGATGATGGTTTCTCAGTGACGCAGGTTGTCTACGATGGAGCTGAATATATTTACACTGGGACCTCGAATATAGTCTCTCGGAGTGGAAACACCGTCATCAATGGACTGAAATGGTTATATTCAAAAATTACTGGTTTTATTTTTGGAATTCCTGATTTTCTTTCTCGTCCAGTAGAAGTGGCCAAGGAATTGAGTTATTCGTTCGTCGAGAAAACAAGAAATATTGGTTTTGGGTTTTTCAAAACCATCGGATCTATTATTTACTACGGTTTTGAAGGTGTCTACAACGTCCTTAAAGTGGGATTTTTGGGATTTTATTCCTTCGTTTCCGAAGTCGGGAAATCCGTCAAAAATGTCGTATTTTACATTTTCGACGGGATTTTTGGTTTATTTAAAAGTACTAATTCTGGAATTGCTTCAATTTCGTCCGGGATTTTTAAATCAAACGTTTATTCTGGATATTCAGTGATTTCATGGATTGGGAATCTTGTTTCTGATTTTTTTTCTTTTGTTGGAGTTATCCTGTGGAAACCAGTAACGATGATAACTGAACTTGCGCAATTTATTTTTGGATCTGTTTATAATTTGATTACTGGGGCCTTTTCCCATGTTGTTCCGTTTTCGAAGTTTGTCTTTAATGATTTCAAAACTGTCGGCAATGGAATCGGATCTGGTTTTGGAACTATTTTTCAATGGATAACTGATGGCTTGTATTATTTGATCTCTTTATTGATCTACGTATTGCTGCTTATTTGGTACTCAATTTTGAACCTTCTTCAGGGAATTTTATCATTGCCATTTTTGATCTACAGTAATCTTCCAAGTCTTCCAAAAACTGCCCCTATTGTTCGACAATCAAACTTGCCTTCAGATGACGAATTAAATGAAAGAATTAAACGACTTATTCAGATTGTACTTTCGGAAAAAAAGAAAGAATGGCGTTCTGAATTTATTGGAATTGTTGAAGATGAATTAAAAAAGACGAAAAATGGAAACAATATGGATAATTTTCAGAATTTGGCTGAATTGGAATCTTTTAAACAAAAAATAGAAATAATGCTCCAAGACAGATTTTCGAATTTGGGATCTACAATTCGACAAGAAATAATGAATGATTTGATGAAAAAGGATAAAGATGAAAAACTTCAAAAAGTTATCGAACTTCATGCCGAAGTGGATCATGTGAGTTTTCAGTTTTTTGTATTTAATGAATTCATGCAAAATAACCCATGGGGATTATTGTGGTGTTAGTTTGATTTTTTGGAATATTTAGAAGTTTTTCGTGTGTAATTATTAACTTTGGACGGTAGAATAGGAGTTTTTGATCTTATGTACCCTTTATTTGGACGTTTCTAGATCTATCCGGAAAGTAGATAGTTTTAAAAAGTTAATTGCGAAATAGTATAAGATTACGAAATTATTGTTGAGCAAAATTGAAATTACTACGTAAGCTATTTCAGTTTTTAAAGCTTTCTAAAAGTTCACGTGAAGATAATTTTGTAAAAAAATTCATATGATTTCGAAATTGTGTAAGATTATGAAGTTGTTCCTCAAAATCGAAATTTTAGGCTACTTTGATTTTTTAAATTTGCTTCAAGACAATTTTGCAAACAAGTTAATTTTTATAATTTTTTGATTATTTTTAGTTGAAAGCAGAATTGGCTGCTCAGACTGGTCTTAGTCAGAATTTGAGAAAGGAATTAAGTGATGCTATCAATAAATTGACAGAAAGTCAAGATCAGAGATATGAAGAATACAGGAAAAGATTAGAGAATTTGGATGCTATTTCCACTGGTGATAGTTATGATTATAAATTTTCACAATGGGAAAAAGATTTGGATGCTGTTAGAAAAGAAATAAGATCGATTGCAGCTGTTGCTCAGGAATCTCAAGATGCCAGAACTGCAGCAGCAACGGATTCGACGATGAGACATCTGGAATCTATGATTAATATGATGTTTGAAAAAGAAAGAGAAACTATTAAATTAGAAAAAGAACAAATAAACAAATGGATTAAAGAAAGAGAAGCAGGAACGTCGAAACAAACAATGTCGCCTGAAGAAGTGAATCAAATGGTACAGAATGCCATAAGTAAACTCAATATTTCGGCTGTTATTCAGGATATCGTTAAAGCTCATATGAAGTCCAATAGTAACACTAATATTGATGAACAATTCATCGAGAATCATCTACATGTTATGATCTTAGAGGTCTTGAAGAAATTCAGTTACGACCGGACAGGAGAACCTGACTTTGCTTTGGAGAGTGCTGGTGGATTTGTTGTTAGTACTAGATGTACTGAGAGTTATGATGAGAAGAGCAGGAGGGAGAGCATCTTCGGGATTCCCCTTTGGTTCACTTCCTACTCTCCTAGATCGGTCATCCAGAGAAAGAGTCAGAATTTGAATGCCGGAGAATGCTGGGCTATCAAGGGCAGCCAGTCTTATTTGGTTATCCAGCTAGCCAGGAGAATTGACGTCACTGCTGTTAGTTATGAACACTTGCCGAAAGAACTGTCAATCAGTGGGAACATCGACAGTGCTCCTAAGGACTTTAAGATCTGGGTTAGTCTTGTGAATAATAATGCTAATGTTTGTTCTTGTTTCAGAGTCTGGAGACAGAAAACGACCCCAACAAGTTCCTGATCGGAGAGTACAGATTTGAGGAGGACGGAGAACCGTTGCAGAGATTCACTGCGCAACACCACGACCCTCGAGGAACAGTCATGATCGAGTTCGAAGTGACGAGCAACTACGGAGCTTCGTTCACCTGTCTCTACAGGTTCAGAGTCCATGGGAATCCTTTGGATTAGTGTAAGATGAGTGAGATCTCGATAATGTACAGTAATTTTGTATTGTTGGAATATATAACGCTATTGACGGCAAGCGGTTTAGTATAAATACTTAATTTTGAAAAGGTAGAAGAACTTCAAGCATAAATTAATGAGGAAGTTGAAATTTTTCTGTAGGGTATTTTTGGAAGAAGAGGATCAGGTAACGGAGCGCGAAGGGAGCGAGAGAGGGAAATCAAGGTTTTTTTGGCTTATTTCGTAATTCCTTCTGTACTTTTTTAATCTTCTCTGGACTTACTGATTTGTATTTTTCAATGGATTCTCGTAGTTCTTCACCGTTACGAAGGTCTTCTGCAAGGTACAAGCCGTTGTCGAAAGTGGATCCTCAACAGGTGCTTGCTAATTTAGGTAGAGCCGGCTACACTTATCACCAGGGGTTTTTTATTTTTCATATATGAATTTTAATTTTAACTCGTTCTAGTGGCTCTTATAACCCTTCTTATCCCATGGATTACATGAATCCTAACTTGATTGGATTTGGAGACGAATCCTCGATGAGCGACGACGGATCCAATTCTGGTCAAGCAAAAAAATCAAAAATATCTGTTATTTGCAATTTTATCGTTGGAATACTTTCCTGGATTCCTTTTCTATCATATATTGTTCAATTTTTCAAGAATTTGCGATTTTCTGGAAGGAAAATTCGTCAAAAACAAGAATCTGTCGAAAATAAGAGAAAATGGAATTGGTTCTGGTGGATTTTAGTCGTTTTTGCTTTGATTTGTCTTCTGCACTATGGATTCGAAAGGAAAACTGATGAAATACGTAAGTTTTTTAAATTTAATATGGATTTAATTTTTTCAGAAAGGAAATTCGTGACGGAAACGAAACCAGACGATGGAGTAGTTGTCTACGGTGAAAAATCGAAAATTGCTTTGAAAAATAACGATTTCGTACATAACGGATTCACTTTTTTCTATAGGAAAATCTCCAACTTTGTTTCCGTAATTTTTGGATTTGTTCTTCATCCAATTGACTTCACCATGGATGCCGCTTCGAGATATTTGGAATCTTTGATTTTTGAAATCTTCGAAAAAGAATCTATTAAATTGGAGAAAGAACAAATCAACCAGTGGATGAAGGAAAAGGAAACCAAAGTCATAGATCAAGGCTTATCTTCAGAAGAAGTGAATCGAATTGTACAGAAAGCGATTAACGAACTTAACATTTCTGCTATCGTTCGAGATATTGTGAAAAATCAAATGGAATCTAACAACAACAATCACATTAATGAACAATTCGTTGAAAATCACTTGAACTTTCTGATCTCGGATGTCTTGAAGAAATTCAGTTACGACCGGACAGGAGAACCAGACTTTGCTTTGGAGAGTGCTGGTGGATTCGTTGTTAGTACTAGATGTACTGAGAGTTATGATGAGAAGAGCAGGAGGGAGAGCATCTTCGGGATTCCCCTTTGGTTCACCTCCTACTCTCCCAGATCGGTCATCCAGAGGAAGAGTCAGAATTTGAATGCCGGAGAATGCTGGGCTATCAAGGGCAGCCAGTCTTATTTGGTTATCCAGCTGGCCAGGAGAATTGACGTCACTGCTGTTAGTTATGAGCATTTGCCGAAAGAACTGTCGATTAGTGGGAACATCGACAGTGCTCCTAAGGACTTTAAAATCTGGGTTAGTCTTGTGAATAATAATGCTAATGTTTGTTCTTGTTTCAGAGTCTGGAGACGGAAAACGATCCCAACAAGTTCCTGATCGGAGAGTACAGATTTGAGGAGGACGGAGAACCGTTGCAGAGATTCACTGCACAACACCACGACCCTCGAGGAACAGTCATGATCGAGTTCGAAGTGACGAGCAACTACGGAGCTTCATTCACCTGTCTCTACAGGTTCAGAGTCCATGGGAATCCTTTGGATTGAGAAAAGATCTGAATTTTGTATTTTTGTAGTAATATTTGCAGTTTTCCTGTAAATTTGGGAAAAACTAAAATTTTGTAACTAATAAATATTCCGACCTTTGGCGAATCGTGGTTGAATGCCAAGCGAATTCTACTTTTCTTTTTTCATTTTTTTGTGAAATTCTTTTATTTTCTGGATTTTCCCGATGAATCAGAAGGCTTCCACTATTTTTACTCCTTATAAAGCCCTAGGATTGGTGTGCTCAAATGTTCCTCCAGTTTTCCAATCGAAAACTAAAGAAATCCGTCTTGGAGATGTGAATGCGGCGATCGGAAACGTTTTTGCTACCTACAGGATGCAGCCGTTCAGAAGATACAAGGTTTCTGATCCCATGCCTTCGCCGATTGGTGCTTTGACAAGGGATAAAGCTTTCGTTTTTGCTGCTTCTGGAAGTAAGATTGGAGTCTACAAACATAACCAAACGGTTTGTTTTTAATTTCTAATTTTTTATATATAGTTCTTATTTTTAGCTAATTAAAACTTTGAACATTGAAAAAGAAGTGAAATTAATGCTGTCTTTTGTGGAAATCTTGGTTGTCGTTGATGTAGAGAACAACCTACGAGTGATAGATGTCAACGAGGGAACAGAACTCCTGTCTATTCCGCCCGCTGAAGGTTTCGAGGTTACTGCTCTTGCTCATCCTGCTACTTACTTGAATAAGGTTTGTCTTTGTTGCCATTAGTACCATAATCACGTATATTTTAAGGTTGTTCTTGGTGGATTACATGGAGAACTCAAGTTATTCAACATCAAATCTGGCAAACTGATTTATGATTTCCCTGTTTTTGAAGGTTATGATTCTCCAATCACTGTTATTGAACAGTCAACTGCTGTGGATGTCGTCGCTGTTGGATATGGAAACGGTCGAGTGCAGTTGAGGAATCTGAAACTGGACAAATTGATTTGCTCCTTTAAACAGGATGGATCAATTACCTCGGTCGCTTTCAGGACAGATGGAATTGGATCCATGGCGACAGCAAATTCTGAGGGTAGCATTGCTATTTGGGATTTGGACGAGAAAATCCTAGTTGGACAAAAAGTAGATGTCCATAAAGGAAGAATCCACGGTCTATATTTCATCAGAGGAATGCCTTTTATGATTTCTGCAGGTGAAGACAACAGAATGATCAAATGGGTTTTGGAAGAAGAACAGACCCTGCCAATTCTCCATACGGAGTTAGCTGGACATTCAGCTCCAGTTTCTTCTCTCGCTTTCTTTGATGAAAACGCCATGATTTCCGCTTCCCTTGATGGATATATCCGAAGTTACAACATTATTCGAGATGACATTATGAAAAGCCTTGGAAAAGCTAGAGAAGTCAAAAAGTGGGTTTAGATCTAAAAGTAAGCGAATTCACTGTTGGTTTGTAGGTCTGAAGTCAGTAGAGATAGGTTTATGGACGTTCCTCTTGAGCCGATTACAGCAATTGATATTGGACTTGCAAGAGAATCTGCTTGGGATAATGCTATTTGTCTTCATGAAGGATCTCCGATTGTTTCTACTTGGACAACTAGACGGAAAACAAAAGGAGAGAAACTCCTTTATCATAAGAGATTTGCAACGAATCCGAACTACATTTCAGCATATGCCACTTGTCTTCAGCTGTCTGCTTGTGGTAACTTTGCTTTCATTGGATATTCTACCGGTCATGTTGATATGTTCAATGTTCAAAGTGGTTTGTTCAAGTTGACCTTTGTCTTTTTTGAGCCAGGAGAAGAAGAAAAAGAATTCAAAAAGGATGATGATGATGTCAGAGCTCATAAACATCCAATAAGAGCAGTAGCATCAGATTTGTGCAATCAAAGATTAGTAACTGGAGCTTCGGATGGAACAGTGAGATTTTGGTCAATTAATCCTGCAAAATGTGTAATGCAATCCAGTCTTCCTCCAGGAATCGCTAAATTTAAAATGGATAGATTAAATTCATTTCTTGCAGTTGCTACGGAAGACGGAAGTCTTGGAATTCTTGATTGTATGACAGGAAAAGTTGCAAGAAAATGGATTCATGCACATGGTGGAGCAACAGTTACAGCAATGGATTTTAGTAGGGATGGCAAATGGCTAATCTCTGCGGATAATCTTTGTTCTTTGAAAATTCATGATATTGCTACAAATCATTTACTGGATTATATGAAATTTCCGATTCCTTGTGTTGCTCTTAGTTTTAATCTTGGAGGACAATTTTTGGCAACAGCTCATAGAGGAGAAAGAGCTGTCTATGTTTGGGCTAATCTGCCGATGTTTGTCGATTCTGTGGATGTTTCTATCAAAAATGAGAGATCTCCAATGTTTAATCAAGTGGAACTTCCTGGTGTTGTTTATTCTGGGATCCAGGAAATGGATGAAAAAGAAGAAATTAAAGATGATATTGATTTTTGTTTAGATATTGATAGTGAAAAAGAAGAAAATGAAGAAATGGAAGTGGATGAAGAGGATATATGGGGAGATTGTGATGATTTGTTTACGTTTTCTGGATTGCCTCCGTCGAGATGGGCGAATTTACCTGATTTGGAAGCGATTAAAGCAAGAAATAAACCGATTGAACCACCGAAGAAACCTAAAGCTGCACCATTTTTCTTGCCAACAACGGAATCTTTGGAAGGAGTTAAATTTGATGTTGGTGATCCATTGCAATTAGCAGAAAAAGAAAAAATTATTGCTGCGAAAAGGAAATTGTTAGAATTAGAAACGGCATTTTCAGCTGAATTGAAAAAGTGAGTTGTTTTATTATTTTAGGAAATTATGGTTTTGATTTTAGAGCGAAAACGAAAGAACAGTATGAAGCTATGTTTGAGAAACTGAAATCGATGGCGTTGACGGCAGTGGATTTTCAGATTCGATCATTATCCCCTGAAGCAATGGTTTCCTTTATTAAGATGTTGATTACAGTTTTTGAGTCCAAGAAAGATCTTGATGTTTGTCAGAGTTACTTGAATACTTTCCTTCGGGTTCATAGGGAAACATTGTGGAGTTTTGATGCGGAGGAAGAAAGTGAATCAAGAGAGTTGACGGAAGGAATGTCATCTGTTCGTGATCAACTCAGCGAGGCTCTACGTCGATTGAAGCTTACAGCTGATGAGAATTTGGCAATTTTGCAGTGGATCAAATCAGCAGTAGTTCAGATTTGTTGAGTATTGTTTATTTTTGTTGATTTTATAAAAGTTTATAATACAAGATGTCGAGTAACATCGACATGATAAAAAAATAAACTAGATTGACAAAAAAAGTACTTTAGAATATTATCCTGGAGGCCATCCAAGTTGACGTCCACCGAGAACATGGAGATGGAGATGATAGACACTTTGACAGCCGTGTTTGCCATTGTTGACGACGACTCTGTAGCCTTCAGCGAGACCTTGTTCTTTGGCGACCTTTCTGGCAGTCAAGAGTAACTTTCCGAGAACGGCTTCATCCTGGAAATGGAAACTGAAAAAAATTCAAAGAGGAGAACAAACCCCATCAGTGGCGGTGTCAAGCATAGCAATTGGTTTCTTAGGAACTACCAAGAAGTGAACAGGAGCTTGCGGAGTAACGTCCTGGAAGGCAAGGGTCTGGAAATCAAGAATTGATATATGGATTCAAATAAAGAACAAAACTTACGTGTTCATCTTCGTGAATGATCTTGGCCGGGATCTCCTTGCGAATAATCTTCCCGAAGATGGTGTCCTCCGAAGGGGCCGCGGTTTGAGCCTTATCTACTTCGCTGGCCATCAGTCTCTGGGGGCTCAAGATAGAGTTCCAAAGTCGGTTGTGACCCAATAACGCTGAAACTCGGGGAATCGACTTCAGCATCCGAAAAAAACACCCAATCAACGGAGAATAGCAAGAGTCACGGAGGGATGAGTTCAGTGAAAGTAAAAAAAGTGATAGAAAGATTTAAAAAGGAAATAATTAACAAAAAAGGACAAGTTGGAAAAAAACAAAAACAACTTCAACTGTCCATATTGAAAGCGCAAAACGGTTTTCCCGACACGAAAATTTCTCGCGCGTTTGTTCAGGTTTGATTTTGTCTTTTTTGATTCTACTCTCATCTCATCCGTCGTCAAGGGCAGTTGTTGTCCCGTCCATCAAGATGAGTAAGTATTCACCCGTGAGCAAGCAGTGTCCATCACCTCTCTCCGTGGAACGACTGAAGTACAAGCAGTTGCAGAAGCGGCTGCACATCCAGGAGCAGTTGTCCAAGGAGATCGGTCAGGTCTACGACGACCTCCTCAGAGAACACCAGCAGATACTCAAGTCACACGAAGACCTGAAGGAAGAAGTCAAAGCGTAGGTTTTTTCTGTGTTTAAATGTATTTTTAAAATTTTTGTAGGCTGAAGGCTGATCGGTCTCTCCTACAAGCTGCAAATTTAGAAAATCAGCGACTTCATCAGCTGGTTGAAGATTTAGAAAATGAGAAATCTGCAGTTGAAACCTGCCGTAATTCTTTAGAGAAGGCCAATAACAATTTAGAAAAGGAGTTGGATGGCCTTTATAAGGAATTAGCCGATATCACTACTCGTGCCAGCACTTCAGAGGAACGGGAAGCCAATTTGAAGGAGGAACTGAAAACGGCCAAGGAGAAAATCAAGGAGCTCTCTCGTGTCGTCCAGTCTCAGGAGGTTCTCCAACACCAGTACAATGCTCTGGAAGATGAACTCATGAGGACGAAGAAGATGGTCGATAGGACCGAAGCGGATGCCAAGACTCAGTATGAGGATCTGCGTCGGGATCACGAAGAAGTTATGAAAACAATTCGTGAATCTCAGCAAGCTGCTTTGATTCAATTAAAAGCAACTGTTGAAGAGAAAGATCGTCGGATCACGGAATTAATCGCCGAACGAGACGAGGCGCTGAAGCAAGCCACTGTGTCTTCTGGAGTATCTGAGGAAGAGATGACTAAACTGAAGGAACAATTTGAAAAAGAAGCTGCTTCA
>SWDT01000241.1:0-32313 GCA_009193035.1 Halicephalobus mephisto | reverse complement strand
ATTTTTTAATAGGATTACTTTTTTGAATTAATAAATGAAAGATTTTATTTTATTTTTTTTGTCATTTTTAAAAGTTATTTTTTCTGGATTAATAAATGACAATTTTATTTTTTTTGATCTAGGATAAATTTTCTTTTTTGTCATCTTTGATAAAGCTACTTTTCCAGATTAAATGATGACAGATTTTGTTATTTTTCGAAGTAAATTTTTTATTTTTTGGATCTCTGTCAAGATCTATACAGTGGTCGACATCAAAATTAAAAGGGAATTTTTACACAACTACTAGATGGACTTATCTGTATCAAATATTGCGAGCAATTTGCAGATTTTTTTGGTTTTAAAATTTTTTATATAATATAATTGTCATTTGAGCTGCCAAACCTTGCGAGCAATTTGCAGGTTTTTTTGTTTGAAATTTTTATAAATGTTGACCTATCTGTCCAAATGTTGCGAGCAATTTGCAGATTTTTTGGTTTTGAAATTTTTATATGAATTAATTTTCAAGTGAGCTGCCCAAACCTTGCGAGCAATTTGCAGGTTTTTTTGGTTTTGAAATTTTTATAAATGTTGACCTATCTGCCCCAAACCTTGCGAGCAATTTGTGATTTTTTTTGAAATTTTCATAAATCATAAATACAAAATATCTGCCGACTTGCCTAAACGTTGCAGCACAGTTGCGAATTTTTATTTTGAATTTGATTTTGACGTCGACCTCTACACTGGAATTAATTTTTGATTATCCTTGATATAATTACTTTCTCGGAAAAAAGGAAGAAGATTTTTCATGTTTTTAATTCAAAATAAAATTAAAATTTTTTGTGAATCAAGTTATAAAAAATTTCCAGACCTAGAGATAATTTTCAATTTTTTAATTTTTAAATAAAATAAAATTTTATTTTTTAAATTATTTTTAATTAATTTTAATTTTAAAATTTATTTTTATTCAAAATTAATTTTTAATTTTTTAAATTTGTTTTCTTAAATTTATTTTTAATTTTTTAAATTTATTTTTTTTTAAATTTTTTTTTTTTAAATTTACTTTTTCCCTGATTAAAAACTAGAAATTTTTCGTTTTTAGACCTAGGATTAATTTTGGATTTTCGATTGTCTTTGATAAAGTTGCTTTCGTGGATTCAGTGATGCTAAAATACAAGACAAGAATGCCCGATGAACCTTGATACGTGACTCGCCACCGCTAAAGGCATTTAGTGGGATTCTTAAATTGGAAACCTTCGAAAGGTCAAAGCTTGTTTAACAAAAATGTCTGGCCTTTTGTCCTCCAGAATACAAATTCGAAAATTAATGATAAACTTTTTTGACTTTATACGGTCTTCTACGTTCCGTTTGCAAAGTTGAGGATCACAGTTCGAGGCCGAACTTTGAGTTTTCGTACTAAAACGTAACTTGTGAGTCGTCTTTGAATAAAAGAATCTAAGTTTCAGTTATCAATTTAGATGAAACAGATCTTCGAAATAGAAAAATTCACAGATGTCTCTTAGCACGAAAAAGTCTAATTTCGACTTTGAACCTTGAGTTCCAATTTCGATAAAACAAAACACTGTGCTGTTTTACAAAATTGGACTCAAAATTGGAGGTCGAACATTGAGATTTTTTACGTTATAACTTTTATAGGTTTTTATTTCGAAAACTTGTTTTATATCTTATGTAAATTCATAATTAGAACCTGGTACTTGGATATTCTGAATCCAAACATGATTCATAAGTTGAATTTCAACATAAAAATCCTATTCGATCTCGAACTTTGACAGTCAACTTTGATAATCCGCAGCATTGTGTTTTCTATTATGAAAGTTGACGGTCACAGTTTGAAGTCAAAATCCGGTTTTTCTGCTGAGACAAGAAGTCATGTTTGGGTTCTAAAACCCCAAGTGCTAATTATAAATTCAGATTGGGTTTTTGTAGTAAAAAGTCTTCGTTATATGAAGGAGAAAAGTACAGATTTTTAATTTCAAACTACGGCTGTCAACTTCGGTAAAAAGGAAAGTCGGTGTTTTTAGTGAAAGAAATGTGAATTTCCGACCAGGAACCGAACCCGGGCTTGAGAATGACAGTCACGCGCGTTGACCGCTGCGCTACCAGAGGATCTTCCCTTTTCTTAAATCAACTTTTTCGACAGTCAATTCCGTGCTCTAAAAAATAAAAAATTTAGAATTAATTTTATAAAAAATAAAATTTTTAACTTCTTATTTAAAAAAATTTTATATTTTATATTTAAAGATTTTTTACTTTTTTTTTAAATTTTAAAATTTTAAAATTTAAAAATATTCGAAATTTTTCGTTTTCAAAAATTTTATATTTTTTAAATTTAAAAATATTCGAAATTTTTCATTTTCAAAAATTTTATAATTTTTAAATTTTAAAATATTCGAAATTTTTCATTTTTTTATATTTAAAAATTTTTTATTTAAAAAATTAAAATTTAACTTCCAATTAAAAAATTGTTTTTTATTATTTAATTCATAAAAAATTAAATTCATCGAAAATAATAAAAAATTTAAAATTAATCTTAGGTCGAAAAAATAAAAATTTTCATCATTTATTCCCGGAAAAAAGTAATTCTAAAAAAATAAAATTTATTTCGAATATAAAAATTAAAACTTTTTCGTCATTCTAAAAAAATAAAATTTATCAAAAACAAAAAATTGAAAATAGTTTTTTCAACTAAAAAGTAATTTAAAAAAATAAAATTAAAAATAACTTTTAAAAACGTTTTTAATTTAAAATTTTCCGAGTTATTTTTGTCTAAATTTTTTAAAATGAAATTAAAAAAAATAAATTTTTAATTATTATTTTAAAAAAATCAAATTTTTTTAATATTTTTATTTTAAAAAAATCAAATTTTTAATTCTTTTATTTTAAAAAAATCAAATTTTTTAATACTTTTATTTAAAAAAATAAATTTTTTAATTCTTTTTATTTAAAAAATCAAATTTTTTAATACTTTTATTTAAAAAAATTAAAATTTTAAAAATATTTTTACTTAAAAAAATAAATTTTTTAATACTTTTTATTTAAAAAGATAAAATTTCTTAATACTTTTTATTTAAAAAAATAAATTTTTTAATTCTTTTATTTAAAAAAAATAAATTTTTTAATTCTTTTTACTTAAAAAGATAAAATTTTTAATACTTTTTAGTTTAAAAATTCTTTATGATTTGCATTTAAAATTTTTTACTTTTTATAAGAGGTTTCTCTGATATTTAAGTAAAAGAACGCATCTGCTTTGGATAATTCAATTAAGGATTAGGTCATTCTAATATTTTAAAAAAATGAATAAATGTTATTTTTGGTTATTATGACGCAATTTACATAAAACCACGCTTTCCAGAATACAAATACTCAACCTTTACGGTAATGAGGAACTTTAAGGACACACTCGAATTAAATTTTTAATTAAAACTTACTTTTTGCCGTAAAATTAAATTGAATTGATGCATTTTTAAGTCCACACCCTTTGTAGAAAATTCCCAATAATAGTTTATAAAAAATTCTTTTTTATTTAAATGTCGACAAATGGCATCATCTCCGTTTTTTGCAACAATGCACTTCTGAAGAGGGCTCGATAAATGATACCAAATCCTTTTCAATTTCGAAACGATCTGAAAAAAAAGTATCTTCCTCGTCATAGAGTTCATCTCGCATAAAACACGGTTATTCTAAATGTTTTAATAGGATGTGTCTTTTTTATGACCGGAATGTCGCACGAGAATGATGTCAGGGATTTCCGGCTGGATTCGAACTTGGGTGGCGCGAGCGAAAGTCCAAAAATTCAAACTACTGCATCACTGAGAAAAACAACTAAATTTCAAAAAAGTCGGAAATTACAATTTTCTTATACAGCCAGGAATCGAACTCGAGCCTTTTACGTACAGTCGCGCATTTTGACCACTAAACTACCAAAGGAAAAAAAACTTTCCGAAAATATTTGAAATTATGTCTTTCGGAAGTATCTTTAACTTGAATTTAAACTTTTTCAGTAACGGTCCCGCGTATTATTTGTTCAACTACCCAAGAAAATACCATATTCTTCAAATCCGGAAATCAAAAAAGACTATCACGAAAAAGCAATAAGTCATTTTGACCACTGATAATCGTATTTCATGAGCCAGGAACCGTGAGAAAAGCCTCAAATCTTTCAGAATCCAGCTTAAGTCCTAGCTCCGCCCCCTGGAATAGACCCCCAAAAACCACTGGTTTTCAGACAAAATCCCACAACCCTAAAGTTCCTTAACTTCAATTTTTAAAATTTTGTACTTACATATTTTTATAGTATAAATTTAAAAAAATTTCAAACTCAAATTAATTTTAAAAAAATAAAAACAAAAATATCTAAAAAATTGCGAAATTAAAAAAATCATAAAAATTTAAAAAAATAAAAATTATTAAAAATTTAAATTTAAAAAAAAATGAAAATTATTAAAATTTTTTAAATTATTAAAGATTTTTGAATTTTTTCAAAAAAGTTTAAAATTCAGGACTAAAGGTTAAGTTCAAGACAAAAAGAAAAACAAAATTCGAAAAATCACGAGAAGAGATCTGAAGGATATTGTGGACATCTGTGAAGTCGGATTTTATTTTTTGCCTCAGGGGCCATAAATCAGGACTTGACTGGGAGAAATCCAACCGGACCAGTCCGTGCTGAAAGTTAATCTAAAATAATTTTTACAAACTTTTTCGACACGGAAGGCGTGTGGGGGAGGTTCTCCTGAAGATAATTAATTATTCATTTTTTTATAAATTTTTCAAAATTAAAATTTTTTCATGAAAAAGTGTAAAATGATTTTAAATGACACTTAAAGAAGACTGGTCTTTTCCGAGACTAAGTTTCGAAATCTCGATTACGGTAGGAATTTTAAATTTTTTTCTGTTTATAGTATATCTGAAAAAAGTGGATTTTCAGAAACATCTTTGACCAAAAAAATTTCAAGTTCAAAAGGCTAAAGTTCTTTGAAAACAGATCTGGTTCCGGAACGAAAATTGTTTCCAAAATAAGATTTCCAGAATTCTATTTTTTCAAAAAAGTATTAAAAATCGAAAAATTACAGTAATTTCAAATTTTAGAATTTTTAAAACTGAAGAAATTAAAAATTCTATTTTTTTAAATTAAAATAATTTCAAAATTTACTTTTTCAATTTAATATTAAAAAAATTAAAAATTACAGTAATTTCGAAATTTAGAATTTTTAAAACTAAAAAAATTAAAAATTCTGCTTTCTGAAAAATTAAAAACTATGGTAATTTAAAGATTTATTATTTTTTAAATTTAGTTTTAAACATTTTAGATTTGAGAAAATTACAGTACTTTAAAAATTTATCATTTTTTAAATCTCAAAAATTATTTTTTTTTAAAAGTGTAGTTTTAAATATCTTAGATTTGAGAAAATTACGGTACTTTAAAAATTTATCATTTTTTAAATTTCAAAAATTACGGTAATATAAAGATTAAAAATTACAGTACTTTAAAAAGTTATTATTTTTTAAATTTCGAAAATTATTTTTTTTTAAAAGTGTAGTTTTAAATATCTTAGATTTGAGAAAATTACGGGACTATTTTGTTACGTCAAATAATCCCAAAACACACTGTGACGCCGCGGAAGTGGCCTATCCGGTATCTTTGTCCAAATTTAACCTCGGAAAACTTTGGATAAATAAAAATTTTAAGTTTTAAAAAAGGGTATCTTAAGTCATCAAAAATTCAAAAAAAAAATAATTTTAAAAATTCTATGAAATTTAAATTCAAAAATTTTTTAAAAATAAAAAATATTTTAAAAAATTAAATCACGAAATATAAAAAAATATTTTTAAAAATTCTATGAAATTTTAATTCAATAATTACAAAAAATAATTTTAAAAATTCAAAAAAAAATATTTTAAAAATTCAAAAAAAATATTTTAAATTCAAAAATTATTAAAAAAAATAATCTTTGATTTTTTTAAAAATTTAAATTGTGAAAAAATATTTTTAAATATTTGAATTATAAAAATTACGAAAAATAAAAATATAATTTAAATTCAAAAAAAAGAATAATTTTTAAAAAATAAAAAAATAAATTTTTTTTAAATTTAAATTGTGAAAAAATATTTTTAAATATTTGAATTATAAAAATGACGAAAAATTAAAAAAATAATTTTTAGAAATTTGAATTGTGAAAATATTTTTAAATATTTGAATTATAAAAATCTAAAAATCCGATTTTTGCTTAATCCGGATGTCAAGCTAGGCAACTAAAAAGTTTTAAAAATTCCATCTTTTAGTATTTTCCAGACAAGCCATTCCTTCCTCGAAATTCTTTAAAAAAGGATTTATGCAAATGATGTAACTTTATATATCTCACGTAGTCCATAATTACTATTTTTTAAATTCAAAATTAATGCTGAAATTTTTTACTGTATTTGATTGTAATTATAATTTATATAAAATGATTAAAATTAAATAAGAAAATTACGATAAATATACAGAAAAAATGGGTATATCGTTCATAATATGTGGATATTTTAAAACAGTTCTGATATATTGAATAAATTAAATTAAATATACCGATATATTAAGTTGATATCGGTGTGTCGTTTTTAATATATCTGATATATTAAAGCACTTCTGATATATTGAATAAATTAAATTCGATATACCGATATATTAAGTTGATATCGGTGTATCGTTTTCAATATACTGATATATTAAAGCACTTCTGGATATATCGAATAAATTAAATTAAATATACCGATATATTAAGTTAATATCGGTGTGTCGTTTTTAATATACTGATATATTAAGTTGATATCGGCACATTGGATATAATATACCGATACATTAAAACGACTCTGATGTATTAAATACATTGTATTCAATGTGTCAATATTATACTTAATATATCCGTTAAGATAGAAACAGAAAGTATATTACTAATTTTCATTCACCAATAAGGCTCAAACAAATATTGTTTATCTCACATTCATACAAGACAACCGAGGGTCTCACTCCTGCACTACAGTATTCCACAGTCCCTGATATTCAGGCTATCTCTTCGTATGGTTTCTTTCTAGTCTAGTTTCTGTCCTAACATCTACGTAATAAATTCCAATACACAACAAGCGAAAGTCTCATTTATGCCCTACAGTATTCCACGGTTCCTAATATTTAAACTATCTTTTCAGGTGCTCTCTTTTTAGTCTAGTTTCTGTCCCAATACTAATCTTTACTCACTAATGAGGATCAGATGAATATCATATATTTCACATTTATACAAGACAACCAAAGATCTCACTTATATCCTACAGTATTCTATGATTCCTAATATTTAAGCTATTCCTTCAGGTGCTCTTTTTCTGGTCTAGGTTCTGTTCCAGCAATATCGAGGCATTAAATATAATGCATCTGACAAATTAGAGCTGTTTTAATGTGCCCTTATTTGTGTGTATGGAGTAATCATAAATCATGACATCATTCTAGAATCAGAACCGGAAAAAAATTCCCGTCGGAATCCAAACTGAAACAATTGAGACTCTTGGTTCCGGTCCCAAAACGAATTTTTAATTTTTTGTAAATAAGTGAAAATTTTAAATGACTGTGTGACATTTGGTTTTTTTATTTCGCAAGATTTATTTTTATAATAATTTTTTAAAATTGAATTAAGTCAACAGACCAATTAAAAAATATATGATTTAAAAAAACAATTTCGAAATTAATAGGAATTAGAAAGAAGGAACTATTTTTAGGGAGAAATATTGCTAGGGAGGAACTATTTTTAGAGAAAAAATATTATTAGGAAGGAGTTATTTTTTAGGGAAAAAATATTACTGGAAAAGAATTATTTTTAAGGAAGAAATATTATTAAGGAGGAATAATTTTAAGGAAGAAATATTTTTAAGGAAGTACTGTTTTTAGGGAGAAATATTATTAAGAACTGTTTTTAAAAAAATATTACTAGGAAAAACTGTTTTTAGGGAGAAATATTATTAAGGAAGAATTATTTTTAAGAAAGAAATATTATTAAGGAAGAACTGTTTTTAGGGAGAAATATCATTAAGGAAGAATTGTTTTTAAGGAAAAATATTAAGGAAGAACTGTTTCTAGAAAATAAATATTACTAGAAAAAACTACTTTTAAGGAAAAATATCGTTAAAAAAGAAATATTACTAGAAAATAAATATTACTAGAAAAGAACTATTTTTTAGAAAGAAATATCGTTAAAAAAACTATTTCTAAAAAAAATATTACTAGAAAAAAACTATCATTGGAGAAAATAAATATTAAGGAAGTAAACATTGCTGAGAGATTATTTCGTGAGAATTTCTGTTTTTAACTTTTTTAATAATATAATATTACATTTTTCTAAAACCATATAATCACTAATTTTATATTTCCTAGGTCCCAACTGGAAAGTTTTAGAAACTTTCTTGTCAGGACCATTTCGTGGGAATTTTCAACTTTTTTTAAAGATTATATTCATTATGATAGTATTCCAGAATCACATAATCACTAATTTTATATTTTCTAGGTCCCAACTGGAAAGTTTTAGAAACTTTCTTGTCAGGACCATTTCGTGGGAATTTCCAACTTTTTTAAAACATTATATTCATTACGATATCCTTATAAAATCACGTAAAACTCAAATTTCACACTTTTGGGTCCCAACTGGAAAGTTCCAAATTTTCGTGTTGAGATTATTTCGCAGGAAAAATTTTTAGTTTCTATAACAGTACTATTTTAAATTTTATTTAGTATTATTAAAATTTTATGAAGTTTTAGAGAATCTAGTAGACGATTTCGGAAGTTCCTAGAAATTCCTGGGAGTTTTTGAATCATTCCGGAATCTCATCAGGATTTCCAAAAATTTCTGCAAAAATTTTTGAATTTTATATTTTGGCATTTTCTAAAAAGTTCAAAAATTTCGTGTCAAACCAATTTTGTAAAAAAACTTATTTTTAATTTTTTAAATAAACAATTTGTTACGAAATAATGCAAAATAACGAAACTGTCACGCAAAATTCAAAATTGTTACTTTTGTTCCCAGAAGGCTCCAGAACTTGGAATCGAAACAATTCGTATCAAAGTACATTTGTAAGTTCTATGATAACATCCTTGATTACGAAATGATGTAAAATTACGAAATAATTAAGAAACAAAAACTATACTCTAGGTTACTGTAGGTTCTGAAAAGTCCTAAATTTTCGCGCTGGGACCACTTCTTTGGGATTTTACTTTTTATAAAATATAAATAATTTAAAAATAAAAATTATACTCTAGGTTACTGTAGATTCTGAAAAGTCCTAAATCTTCGCGCTGGGACCACTTCTTTGGGATTTTACTTTTTATAAAATACAACTATGTTGTAACTTTTGATTTTGTGCGAAATAGGAATAAAAAGTAAAAAAATACAACTGATTAAAAAATAACTTAAAAATAAAAACTATAACTTCAAGTGCTGTAGTTTCTAAGAAATTCTAAGTTTTCGTGTTGGAATCATTTTGCAGAAATTTTATTTTTAGTTTTTACAAAATACAATTGATTACGAAATAATTAAAAAAAGAAAACTATACTTTAGGTTACTGTAAATCCTTAAAAATTCTAAAATTTCGCGTCAGGACCATTTCGTGAAAATTTTACTTTTACTTTTTATAAAATATAAATAAGTTAAAAATAAAAATTACAACTTTAGGATACTGTAAGCCCTTAAAAATTCTGTTTTCGTGTTAGGACCATTTTGTAAAAAAAAGATATTCCTGATTTTCGTAGTAAACAACTGATTACGAAATCCAACAAGTTCAATAAACTGTTCCACAAACTACTTTAATTTTTTATAATCTTCCAAAATCCAACATCGAGACTGTTTTCGTAACAAATAATCCTTTATTTTTGTAAAAATATAATTCCAAAACGAACATCCGGAACTTCAAATTTTGCATGTTTTTAAAACTCAAAAATTTCCGTCCAAATAATTTCGTAAGAATTTTTTCACGACAATAAAATTATAATTATATTTTAAAAATGATAAAAATTACAATTCTCTACTTCCTGGTCTCGACTGGAAAATTCTAAATTTTCGCGTCGGGACCAGTTTCTGAAAAAGTAAATTTAAACTTTTTTATAATAATCAAATTATAATTTAACTCTTAAAAAACATCATAAATACTAAATTCTCTACTTCCTGGTCTCGACTGGAAAATTCTAAATTTTCGCGTCGGGACCAATTTCTGAAAAATAAATTTTTAATTATATTTTAATCATTTTAAACTTTTAATCCTGACTGTTTTTAAGAAATTCTGAACTTTCGTGTCAGGAAAAATTTCTGAAAACATCCATTTTCGGTTTTGTAAAAATATAAAATACGAAATTAATTAAAACCTTTTATTTAATAACTTAGCGCTAAGGAGCACTGCCAACTTTAATAAAAAACCAGTAAAAGCAAACACGAAACTATGTGCATGATGAATTTCAGGAAATCCAAACAACAAAAATTTATAAACATCGCCTCAGTTCCGTTTTCAGCAAAATTCAAAGTCGAAGTTAAACGTCGAATTTCGGATTTTTCGTTTTAAAACAATAAATATTTTTTTGTTTCAAAAATTTCTATTTTACCTAAATTGACAGAATTTATCCGATTTTTCGAATAAAAAAATTATTTTGAATATTGTTTTAGTACGAAAAATGAAATTTTAAAATTGTGCTTCAACGCGAAAAATTCAAGTTTTTAAAATTACATTTTAGCACGAAAATTTCAAAGTTCAAAAATCTAATCCTAAATCGAAAAGTTCAAACTTTGGAAATTTCATCTCAACACGAAAAGTTCAAATTTCAAAAATCTGGTCTTAGCAAGAAAAGTTTAGGTTTTGAAAATTTGATCTTAACAGGAAATTTCCAAAGTTCAAAAATTCGGTCCTAGCACGAAAAGTTCAAATTTGAAAAATTTGGTCCTAGCACGAAAATTTAGAATTTTGAAAACTTGGTCCTAGCACGAAAATTTCAAAGTTCAAAGATCTGGTCTTAGCGCGAAAAGTCCTAGTTTTAAAAATCTAGTCTTAGCACGAAAATTTTAAAACTTAAAAATCATGTCTCAACACGAAAAATTTAAATTCGACTTCCAACTTCGACCATTAATTTTGACAAAACATCACCCGGGTTCTGTCGAGGATTAAGGAGGATTAATCACAATATGTGATTCATCTGACTTATATCACATACAGTATTATTGAAAATGGAAAAAGATGCTGCGAAATTTACACATTAATAATCATGAATGATGTTTGAATTTTTAAAATCCTTCAATTTCTGGAAAATCAGAATTTTTAAAAATCTCCGAATTTTTAGAAAATTCAAATTTAAAAAAATAAAAAAATTTTTAAAAATCAAAAATTTTTTACGAAATTTAAATTTTAAAAATCTCCGAATTTTTAGGAAATTTGAATTTTAAAAACCTTCAATTTTTCATAATTTATGAATTTTTAAAATTCATAACTCTTTAAAAATTTAAGTTTTTAAAGATCTTTGGATTTTTGAAAAATTTCGAAAATTCAACTTTTTTGAAAAATTTAAATTTCGAAAATTCGATTTTTTTGAAAAATTCAATTTTTTGGAAAATTTAAATTTTTGAAATTCTTTGATTTTTTAGAAATTTAATTTTCTAGGATTTTTGAAGGATTATTGTTGGTTTTGTCGATCTAATGATATCCACTTTTTCATCGCCCTTTTGACGTTGGCGCTGTCCCGGAGCGATTTCGCGACTTCATTTGCCTTCTGACGACGCCACTGTTCGAATTCGTCGACTGGAGGATCGCCGCTGACTCTTTGCTCCAGAAGGTTCTTCAAACTGCTGAAGTTGAAGGCATCTCGTTCTTTGGCCTGGATTTCTTCGATCTCTTCCGGATCCAGAAGGCTTCGTTTTCTGTTTCCTGTCGGATTTGGATCCGAATTTTTCTTTTCCAAAACCACGTGAGATTCATGTTGAAGATTTGCGTTTCCAATATTGCCTGAGGCATTTTTAACATGGATTAGAGTTTTAGATTCCTTGGGTTCTTCAGGATCCAGGATGTCTTTGGAAAGATTAATTTTATCCTTTGACGACTTTTCTTCCAGAAGATCATCCAAAGACCGATTTTTGGGTTTTGCCGATTTTCTTCTTTGGGACTAAAAAATTTAAAATCAAAAATTAAACATAAAATTAAAAAATAAATTTAAAAAAAATGAAAAAATTCAAATAAAAAAAATTTAAATTCAAAAAAAAAATAAAAATTAATAAAAAAAACTTTAATTTTAATAAAAATTAATGTTTTCAATAAAAAAAATAAATTTCAAAAAAGTATAATTTTAATAATAAAATTAATGTTTTTAATAAAAAAAATAAATTTCAAAAAAGTTTAATTTTAATAAAAAAAATTGTTACTTTTGGTTCTGTAGAGGGTTTGGGGGGTTTCGTAGTGGCGACAATTTTCTGTTTAGTTTCGATTTTTGTATTTGTTTTAGATCCATCTTGAACGATTTCGGCTTGATGGATTTTCTTTTTTTGAAGAACAATGGCACCTGCTTCGACGTTGCCTGAGGCAATGGCTTTGGATATTTCGTCTTCTTCCAATTTCACTCGACGATCAGATATTTTTTCTCCGTTTTCAGTTTTAAGTTCGATAAGACCGATTTTTCCACAAATATCTATGGATTTTTCAGAGTGAATTTTCGTAATTTCAGATGACGTCATTTCCGAACTTTGTTTTTCTTTCAATTTTAATTCTTTTGTAAAAAGTGCTTTGGAAGCGTTGCTGCAACTTTGAGAACCTTCTTCGATTTTCGTTTTCGATTCAAAAGTAAATTCGCATTTTGAAAAATCGGATTTCTCTGATTTTTGCAAGTTGTCCTCAGCTACAGTATTCTCATGCCTGAGGGCCTTCTGTTTAATACTGACTTTTTTCTCGCTGGTAGTTTTCTTTTCGAGTTTCATTGGAATTTCGTTTTTTTCTAAATTTGAATTTTTTTGATTTTTTTCAATTTCAAAATTTTGAATTTTTTCGATTTTTTGAATTTTTGAATTTTTTTCGTTAATTTTCAAAACATCACAAGCAGCAGTCCACAATGGGGGTTTCGGAAGACCCTCAGGGAGTTTTCTTTGAACAGGCACAACTCCAGAAATCGCAAATTTCACAGGTGTTATTGATTTTTGTTCCAATTTTGCCAGCATGTTTCCCACTAATCCGCCCCGTTTTTCTGCAGATGACCGTCTTCTGGAAATTAGGGCTTGAATAGGAGCCATTTCAAAATTTTCAATAATATTTTCAGAAGAATCTTTATTTTCTTCTTTATCTTTATCCATATATCCTTCTTTATCCAGATATTTCTTTTCTTCAATTTCTGAATTTTTAGAATTTTCGAAATTTTCATTTTTAGAATTTCTGAAATTTTCGTTTTTAGAATTTTCTGGATTTTTTTTCTTTGATTTTTTTATTTTTTTTTCTTCATCTGCGTACTTGACCACCGGGACCTCTACGTCACGAAGAGTCAAAACCGGCTTTGGGACTTTTTTCTTCCTGATAATCTTCTTTTTAGGGACTTCTCCATTGGATACGGTAGTGGAATTACAACGTTGAACATCCTTCAATTCGGTCATCTGATCTCGGGCTTCTGAATCCTCTTGCACGGCTTCTGGCTTGGGCAAGGACGACAAAGCCGAATCTTGCGAAACTTTTGATGAAATTTTTTTTGTTTTTTTGATTTTTTTCGAAGTGATATTTTCGTTTCGAGATTTTTCGGGATTTTTAGTTTGAAATTCTGAAGATTGAATAAAAGTTTCTACAGAATCAGTCGGAGGTTCGATTATTGTGATTTCTTCTTCTTCAAGAGCAGAAACTTTCGTCGAACCTTCCCCAAGTCCAGAATCCAACCTTCTGGCCTTGGATATGATTTCTTCGGTCGAAAATACCGTACTAGGACCAGGTTCATTTTCGATAATTTTCTTTTTTCTTGATATTGTTGAATTTTTTTCTGAATTTTCTTCTTTATTAACGGCATTGAGCATGGTTGTGACGTATTGGATTCCAGATTCGCTATTTTTTTCTTTTAAAGTATTAAAAATTCGAACAATTGTGTTCACAAATAAAACTCCAAAAACCAGTCGCTGAAAAAAAATTTTTTTTTAAAATTATTTTTAAAATTTAAAATTTACTCTGAAATTTTTATTTCTGACATAAGTCCTAAGTTTAGTTTTGTCGATTTTAGTACTGTCGTCCTCCTGATTGGCAAGGGCAATCTGTCGGGCTTTTTCGCGATGATTCACAATCCAGGGATGTTCTAGACAATCAACAGGCAACATTCTTTTACTAAAAAATTACTGTAAAAATTAAATTCAAAATATATTTGTAATTTCGAAATAACTAGTTGTAGTTTAGTTCACTATACAGTAATGAAAAAGTACAGTAGGTTTTTAAAATATCCTTGATGAAATTCAAAATCTAAGTTGTGAGAGACTTTTGTATACTGTAGGATTCAGAAGTTGTTTTAAATTGAAAATTTGTTTTTATAAAACTTGTAAAATTTCGAATTTTCTGATAAATTCTGAATCTTACAGTATATAAAAATAACTAGTAACTTAAATTTTAAATCTTTCTGTAAGTAATCTAAGTTATTGTATATTTCCGTGTACTCTAGGATTCAGAAGTCGTGTTTGAAAATTCAAATTTTTTTTCACGAAAAATGAAAGTTTATACTTTAAAAAATTGGAATTTCTGACACAACTTCTGAATCCTACAGTATACAGGAATCTCTGGTAATTTTAATTTCGGTTCTTATTGAGGGAATTTCACCAATTTACAGTACTTCTATATTACTGTATAACGAACCAGGTTATACTTAGTAATCCTAAATTACGAATCATACTGTATTTTGCCAACCTTTTATCCAAAATAAGGAGCTTGTTGATGAAATCCTTCGCCTCTTCGGAAACCCCATTGTCATCGAATTCTTCGCAAAATTCCCAAAGACCACGTTCGACGTTGTAGTACGTCAGGGCCAGGTTGTCCCCCAGGAAAGGGGACTCGCCGGAAAGCCTTAATTAAATTATTTAAATTTCGAAAACTTAAATCTTACAGAATATAAACAATAACTCCAACACTCCACATATCCGTGTGGAAATCCAGAGGCTCAAATTTAATAACTTCAGGAGCTGCAAACTCCGGCGTACCGGCCATGAACAACAAATCATGTTCACCGTCGTAATATTGAGCCAAACCAAAATCGATAAGTTTAATCTGGTTCCCCGTTTGAGATACACACATAATATTTTCAGGTTTGAGATCAAGATGAATAATATTGTGACTGTGAATATATCGTATAGCTTCACAAATTTGATAAACAATCATAGCAACTGCTGTTTCTGTCAAAATATAATTTTCTTCTACAACCCGATCAAAAAGTTCACCACCATTTACTCTGAAAAATCAAATAAAATCGAAAATTATTTAAAAAAGAAATTTCGAAATTTTCCAATTAAGATAAAAATTGTGAAATTTGATATTTTTGTAATTTTAAAAGAATTAATTTTATTATTTTAAAAATCAAAAATTATTTTTTTTTTAAATTTCGGAATTTTCTTTTGTAATTAATTGTTTAAACAAATTTGGAATTTCTGGATGAGAATCATTTGAGATATAAAAGCAACTGTCTACTTTAAAGAACTGAGAGTTATACAGTATAGTTGGTAATTTTGAAACTATCAAGATTTGTTCCAGATGTTATGACTTCTGAATCAAAAGCTCTAGCGACATTATAGATAGTTGAAATTGTAGACCTTACTGTAGCGATTCTAAGGACTTATATCACTTTCCTATTACAGTTTAATAAAATGAACTACAAGGAATAGTTCTGAACGCACAAACTACACCGTATTTTGCTTTGTAGATGTCTTAACTTCAAAAGCAGAAGCATTACGGATATCATATATACCTCAAATTGTAGATCCTACTGTAGAGATTCTAATAACTTATATCACTTCCCTATTACAGTTTAATAAAAATGAACTACAAGGAATAGTTCTGAACACATAAACTACACCGTATTTTGCTTTGTAGATGCTATAACTTTAGAAATGGAAGCTTCAGAAAAATGTTTGACACTTTAAATTGTAGATCCTACTGTAGAGATTCTAAGAACCTATATAACTTTCCTATTACAGCTTAATAAACCAAATTACAACCAATAATTCTAAAATTATGGACTATGTGTGTGTTAAAATTCTCATGTCCAAAAAATCACAACTGCCACTACAGTAACTCTATCGACAAATTCATTGTTGAAAATTGATTAATAATAAATACTCACATTTCCATAATTAAGACGACTTCGTTGTTGGAAGTGGCGAAGGCATCGTATATCTGAGCAATATGTCTGTGATGCATCCGAGTCATGAAAGAAACTTCTTTCTCGACTTGTTTCTTGTCTGCATCACGTTTCAGACGGATACATTTTGCTGCAAGTTCTAATTTCGAAGATTTTTCGACACATCGGTACACTTTGCCGAATTTTCCTCTGGAAAATAAAAAATAAAAACTGCCGTAATGTGTAACTACCGTACTCTCCAAGATTTTCATACAGATCGTACGAATCTGTAAATTTTTCATTCGTCTTCAACAGGACACTGTTACGAGCGTCGAAAGCCGGAGTCCAATCTTCTGAAAGAAATTGATGAACATGTTTGGAGATTTATCTCCCCTAAGGGGAGATGTACTCTAGATGTGTTAATAGAACATCTTCTTCCACAAGCATAGTACGCTTTAGAAATTTGGTTCTAGTGATTTTCAACCGAGAATGGAACTGGAGTATTATGAACGATAGTCAAATGCACTATCCACTACATTATTGAAGGAAAAAAACCCCTTTAAAGATGTTCCAAATTGTTTCCTTTTAGTTGTGCCGGGAATCGAACTCAAGCCTCAAGAATGATAGTCAAATGAACTGCCCACTACGCCACCAAAGAAAAATAAGAGGCTTCCAAAGAAGTTTTAAATTCTCTTTTTTCGATCACAATAGAATTCGTATTTGGCTTTCTTCAATGACAGTTACATGTACTATTTGCTACATTACTAAAAAACTTTCATAATCGATCAAATAGTTGACATAAAACAAGTCTGGATCGCGGCTGTTTAAAGAGATAAAGCCGAAAATCCTTTGTGGAGGTGGTGATCACCGGATTTGCTATTTGTTGTGAACATATCTGAGCTATTCCGATCACTGATGAATGTGTCCCAGCACAGCTGTTAAATAAAAATTTTTTCAAAAGGAGCAAAATAATCCCAAAATAATTTCTGTTCATTTTCCAAAATACCAAGAAAATTAAAATTATTTTAAAAGAAATTTTTTAATTTAAGTAAAAAGAAAAACCAATTTCGTAATAGATTACCAGTTTTACCATTTTTGTCTTTTTTGCAAATTTATTTTTTGCGGGAATTTAAAAAAAGAAAATTTTTAGGATTCTTAGAAAGAACAAAACTTGATTTCGTAATAAGTACCGTTTTTGCCTTTTTTGTGGGAATTTAAAGAATGTTTTTTTGATTTAAAAAAACTAAAATTATGTTTTTTTTATTTAAAAGAAAATTAAAATTTATGTTTTTTAAAATTGAAACATACCGTTGTAAGGATCAGTTTCGGCGACTTTGATCATGTTCGCAGCCTCTTCGGCACTCATCACCAGGTCCTTAGGCAAGAAAACCATTTTCGTCGATGCAGTGCCTTCAGAAATGCCAGAGGCGGTCCTGATGACAAATCAAAACAAATGCCAAATAGGGCAAATTAAAAATAAAAATAAAAAAAGAAAGACGGAAAAAATAAACGTAACATCGGCACCGCAAAAAAAATCGTTTCGAAACAGCGATTTTTTTTCTTTCTTCAACCCGTTGTTTTTTTTGTTGATTTTTTAATTGTTTGAAATTCTGAAAAGAATGAAAAAATTGAATCATGCTTTTTTGGAAAAAACGGAATCTAAAAAAATGCGTCAACGATCAAGGCCAGAGATTGATGAAATTCATTAAAAAAATCATATTAAAAAAAATAAAAATAATTTTAAAATAAATATAAAATTAATTAAAAAAAACCATATTATTAAAAAAAATAATTTTAAAATAAATAAAAATAAAATAAATTTTATAAAATCATCAAATTTTGAATTAATTTCGTAATTATTAATTTTTTCTGTTTTTGTCAAAATAGAAATTCGAAAAGTTTAAAAATACATTATTGCGAAAATAAAAAATAAAAATCAATACAAAATTACTTTATAACAAATTTTCAGGATTGTCAGGAAGAAAGTAAACAAAGAACTTGAGTCGAAAAAAAGTCAATTTTACCAGATTTACCGTTTTTGCCACTTTTGTAAGTTTTTCTTTTTTTACGCAGGAATTCAGAAATTTCGAAAATCATTGTAAAAATAAAAAATTAACAGTTTGAAATGAATTTTTAGAATTTTTTAGGATTGTTAAAAGTAAAAAAGTGCGAGTGAGAACAAAACGGAGAAATTTGGAAAATGGTTTACCATTTTTATAATTTTTTCTTTTTTTACGCGGGAATTATAAAATTTCGAAAAATTATTATAAATAAAGAAATTAATTTTCGAAAAAAATTATGGAAAATTAATTTTTTAATAAGTTATTATTTTTATAAATTTTGCGCGAGAATTCAGAAATTTCGAAAAGTTACTTTTTAAATTAAAACATCTATAAAGTAAAAATACACAAAGATTTAAAAATAGAGAAAATTGATCTGAGTGGAAAATAAAGTGGATAAAATACTCGATATTTGTGAAGAGACTTCCAAAGTTTAATCAAGGATATAAATCCGCAAAATCGCGCAAATATATCCCTACACGCAAAATGTGCATCTTCAACAAAGCTTAAAAGTTTATCGACGAAAAACTTGATTGTCTTTTTGCTAGCAATTGGGCTTTGCTTGGTGAAAGTGAACAATTCTTCGAGATTTGTCTCTTCAAATCCTCCTATATCTAACATGACGTCAAGTACGTGCTTCCGCCGGCTTTAGTTGATCCGTCGATCGATCGATTCTCCACGAGGACCATGTGAAGGAGGCGGATAACGTTCGTCAAAGCCCCACCCTAAGGGTTTAAACTAAATTTCATCAACATTGATCTCAGGTATCGGATCGAACATTTCAGCACTGGCAAATATAATTTAAAATTCATTTTTTTAATTTAAAATTTATTTTTTATGATTTAAAATTTATCATTTCTTTTATAATTTATAATTTATGAAACAATAATTCAAAAAATAATTATCCACATTTGACTAAAAATAATTTTATTTTTTTATGACTGATTTTTACTTTATTGACGAATATTTTGATGCAATTTCTATCTTCTCAAAAAACAGTGTCCAAAGAAAAATTAGAGACCCTTGAAGGTAGATATGATTTTAAAAAAAACAAAGTCAATTGAACTATATTTAATGGAGTTATGGTTTTTAAACTTTAGAATCCAGGACTCCGAATCTCTGGATTCTACAGTATAACCTTCGATTTTGACGTCAGATTGAGAATCTGCCGGTCCCATTACAGTATTCTACACACTTTTTACCTAAATTTAAATACTTCTAAATTTCTGTGCCGAAAAAGTCTCTTCCCCAGGAAGTCGTGAACAGTTTTGTTATTAACAGTTAATGAGTCTAATTTTATCGGTGTTAAGATTACTTAACAACAGTTCTAATGTCTTCTATTGCGTTGATGTCTTCCGCAGTTTTACTAAACCTAATAATTCTTATGGAACTTCAGATTTCCATTCCCAATTGAAACAAAACTTCTGACTATTCTCTCACTTATCACCTAGATTGAAACCAATATAGTAACTAAGTGATAACAATTACTCAGTTCTTCTTTTATACTCTTACATCCTTAGAGAAAGTAATTTAGTTGTGTCGGAAATGGGAGATGTGGGCAGTCAACAAAAAAGAAATCAATTTTTTTGAATGAGAGATCGAACCACAGCTATATCAATCTCAAAACAGTGCGCCAGCAATGCAACGAACGGGTCTGTTACAGATTGACTACCTACCGGATTTCGTAATCAAATTAGGAAATCCATATAAATCCCCATAGGATTTGAGTGAGTTTTGTATCATTCCAAGGGTCTCAATATGAACTTAGAAAATCTCCATAGCAAAATAACTATCATTATTTTTTAAAATTTCTGCACAAACCACTTCTGCTTTTTATGAGTATGATCAGAAAGATCAGTGGTGTGGAATTGCTTTAGGACAAATTTCTAATTCTCCTCTTAGAGAAGGTGTTCGTGAATAAGGTGAATCCGAAAAAGAGCACATAACGAGAAGAGAGTAATGCTACTCTGAGAACATCAATAAGATCCAATTCAAGGTGTTTAGATTCCAGTTACTTCAAAACAGAGTTCAGTCTTGTCCTGTTCTATTTACTGTCTTCCTCGAGTATTCGTATCTGTCAGAATGAGGACTCCATTCCAGCCAAGTTCCTGATCATGAAAAGTAAGTTCATCAGTGATTGTGGTGGGAGTTGATTTCGGACTCGTAGAAATAAAGGATATCTCAAAAGCAATGATCTGGAACCATTAGAGGATGCTTATATTTGTTTAACTTTGAAAAATCATAAAAGGATGGCTTCAAAAAGATTCAGATTTTCGACGTTCAAGATTTTCTAGCTTTATTTTTGAACAAACCCTGTCTCTAAATAGATCAAGAGAGATGTTAGATAAATGAGTAGACACAACTAGATATCACTATACAAATTTAAATGTAGGAGAGGAAAAATTGTTTGACTTTTGTTAACCAAAATTCAATAGTTGACCGGATTTGTCGTTTCCCTAAAGGAATATCGGTCAACAGATAAAAGAGTCCACTCATCACTCACACAGATTTATTCTTTCATTTACAGAAATACCGATATAAGAGAGATTTTATTCGTTTGTTGTTGAAATTAACACGCACTTTTTTTTACTTCGTAATAAGTCAGTTTTCCACTTTTCTCGTGATCAGCGTAAATGTAATCTTGTAAAACTTCTTGTTCTTTTCTTTCATGGAGTAGAATCGTTTTATTACTAAAATAAAATAAACCACTCTTTAGTAATAGAATGATATTGAAAGCTGTTAATATATATTTTATCTTCGCTCTTATATCAATACTAGTTTTTGATACTAACAAAATACATTCATAGAGAGAACAACTAACAGTATAACTAACACAGAGATTATCTAAACTACGGGATGCTAGTTCTAGGGGTTTTCATTATGAAAATATTCTCTAATTCTCTAGTAGTTAGGTTCATTTTTAACAAGAATCAAAGAGAACACTCACTTCATTTCCTTGACAGAGAAATTCTAAGATGACTATCCCATAAAGACCATTCTACTCATCAGCTTGATTAGTAATTTCAATTGTGTTATTTTCTTTATCAAAACCAAAAGTGGATGGCTATTTAATCCATTTTATTCTTAACAGTAAACTAATAAAAACAAAATAAATTTTAAGAACTTTACAAGTTTGAAATGTAATTAAGAAAAAGAAACAAGATTAAATTATTAACCAAATCTTTCTTCGAGAAACATATAAATATAGATTAATAGTGAAATTAGTAAATTAAACGTTCATTTAATTATCTTCACTCAAGTATTGAGAGATAAGATGCTTAATGTCTCCACCCAGATTTAAGTTTTGAAGTGGTCTTAAAATATCCTTTGTTTCTTCTTTGTTCTTATTCTTAGACTGAAGATCGAGGAGGGCAAGGAGGACTTTAGGGTTCGTAGATTCCTTCTCCCTAATTTTTATTTTCTGGAGTTGTTCACAGATTCTAGGCAACAAATTATCTTCATCATATAATTGACTTTGATTTGCTTCCATCTCGGGGACTGGTGGGTGAACAATTTCCGGTTCATTTTGTATTTCTCTTTGCTGTCCTAGTCGGTGATTTGGATGGTGACAAATGAAAAATTTTTCTTTGTATTTCTTTGATCCACAAGAACAGAACAGAATTATATTTTTCTGAGAGACGAATTCCCCACACTTGGTGCATATCCATCTCTTTAGATTTGGAGTGCACTCTCCTGGGCATTCTAATTCCAACACATTAAAATAGCATGAGCTTTGATTTGCCGTAGCTTCTTTCATGTTCACTAACCCAAATAGGATCTTTGTATTATTTTCATTTACTACATATGGCTCATCTGCATCATTGTCAATAATCACTTGGCAATTTCTTAATTTGATTGTTTTCTTCAACATTTCAATCACTTGTTCATAACCAGGAGGGGTTGCAACGAAGGAACCTGTGCAGTTGATCCATTCTCCATTCACCTTCATCGGGAACCATTCATTCAATTTGTGGAGCCAAGGTTTCATTTCCTCTTTTGTTCCCGGAAGATAGTTTCCTTCATCAATTTTGCTTACAAACTCGATTGAGAATTTTATATAATCAGTATAGCAGAAAAAGAGTCTCTTCAACATTGGATACATTTCCAAGAAATCGTTTCTATTCATTAACTTGTAGTCTTCTTTCGCTCTTTTAAGATTGAAACCAATATCAACAAATGTTTTGTTAGATTCTATATCTTGAAGAATACTCGGATACCCAGTCTTCTCCATCTTTATTTCAATTTTTCGGTAAACAAAGTAGAGATATTTGAGGCAGATTCCAAATTTGCTTTCATTACTGATGGCAGTTTCTCGGATTTCCTGACTCAGTTTTTCATATTCAAACCAGACAGGAATATCATCTTGAGAATACTTATCTTCCTTTATTTCATCCATGAAATTCAAAAGTTCCCCCAAAGTTATTTCTCTGATTTTATCGTAGTTAACCAGAGCTCTGCATCTGGTCTTCTTTTGGGCCTCATTGAAACTTCTTTTTTCAAATAAGTTTTTTACCTAAAAGAACTTTCTGATAAAGTAGATAGACAAAAGTAATTCAAATAATTGCATAATTTGCTATCAAAAACTTATTCTCAGAACTATTCATTGTGTAATATTTTTTCAAGATCTGTCAGAAATTTAATCAAATTAGAGTAAACTCTCTACTAATAAGTGGGATCTATACTGATGAATCTTACCTCATTATCATCTTCTGGAAATCCCATTTTTGGAAACTGCACGTATAAATCTACACCATAAGCAATCTCACTGATAAAATGACTGCAGTTGAGTGGATACTTCAGAACCTTCTCAGATCTTTTTCTTTTTCTTATAAAATAACAATTAACTTCCCAATATTCATTATTGTCAAAATTAATCTGGAAATCGAGGAATTTTCTGCAGCTTGGTTCCAGAAAGTAACTTATGCATAACTCATCATACGGCCATCTCTAAAATATCCACAATGAATTTATTCAATGAACAAGAAACTTACCCAGTATAGAATATTACTCGATGGCAAATTATAAGCCCCATATTCCCATTTATTCCTGACTTCCGATGTAACATTAGAAGGTTCTCCTTCAATGGGAATCAATCGATTCAAAGATTCATTGTATCCCCATCCTAATTTGCAGTCACGGCCATAACAATCAGCCATTTCAACACCAAAAACAATTTAGTATTTTGTAATCACAGAACAAATCAATAACTGAATTCACCCAACTTAACAGAACTGACACCTTATCACAAATAAACACCTCAAAAGGAATTTCAGTCATCTTTCAATAACAGTGATTTAAGCCACTCCCTTCTATGACAGAAAACTCTCCAAAGGTCAATTTTCAACCAATACAGAAAAATAAAAGCATAAACTGACTTAAAACTCACTTTCCTGTTCTGTAGTAGCGGACGAAAGTCAGAAAATAACCGTAATAAGAATCTTAATCATTAACAAAGATGAGGATCAAAATATTAGAAACAGAATGAATCACAAGAGAATGACAAATCTGGATTTCCACATTATAAATCTAATCTACTGCTTTATACCTTCAGGATCATTTGAAAACTATCCTAAAGAATAAACTAACCAACAAGCGAACAATTTGTTTGACATTGACAACTCACAAGCAATATTGAATGAGATTTTGGCCCTAATTCAAATATGTTTTGTTCGTAGAAATACCCAAAGTAATATGACAGTAAAATCTGAGATAAATGAACAGAAGTTTTCGTATTCTGTAAATTTGTACAATATGTGCGGAAATAAGTACAGACATATCTAATTAAGGGAACTTGAAAAACCAGTATTGAATTCTCTACCATTCATTTATAATACCTGAAGTCTACCAGATTCTACGGTCAGAATCTATCCAATGATCTTGTTGAAATTAATCAACTAATTCATTTGTAAAGTTCCGAAATAACTAAATATCTCATCTTCCACAATTTGTTATTATCTACAAAAAAACAACCTGTTATTAATAGAATATTGTGATCTGGATTATAATCTTGTTAAAAGGTTTCAGTAATTTCCTGAATAACAATTAATATCTAAAACTAAACAGTATTTTATATATTACATGACTTTGATCCAAATTATCACACCCATTTAACCAAGATATACAATAAAAATTCATTTGTGAAATGTTATTACAAAACATCCACTATGGGAAATCGAACTTTTTACATAAACTGTTAGTTTTCAACGATTTCTAAAAATCTGTTAAACCAATTTCATCTGTCTGTTTATTGAAATAACACGTAGGAATCTGTAAACCTTCTGTAATTTCCTAAACTGAATAAAGATCCTTTTTTTAAATTTCTTCACTTTTCAACTTTTTTTAAACATTCTCTGAAAGTGAGTTCTCCAATTTCCTCTAAATCGATACTGATAAAGGATGAAATGCAAGCTTTTATCAGTGATTTTCTCCTGGAGAGCAAAGTCCATTACATGTTTAAAAGAAGAGAAGAACTATTAAAATAATTCCATCTTCAGAATATTTTGTAAATTCTCGAGATCACGAAAGAGAGATTTCTTTGATTCTTGAATCCAGAAGAATTAGAGTAACACAGAATCAATTACTTCTAATAGAAGTTATTCAATTACATCGAAACTTTATTTTTCTGAATTTCGAAAACAAGAATGTACAGTTCTTATTTAACACTTCAAGCATTTCTAAATTTGAAATTTCATCACTTCAAATTTAATTAAATCTGCTTCACTTTCTCACTGACATCTGTATTTCATTGCTGAATTTATCTTTGACAATAGACTTGAAGGCATCTGAAGAAAGAATTTTGTACTCTAGATCTTTTTTACTAACAAATACTCTCTGAACAATTAGAGTACTGATCCCAGAAGCTGAAGACTTTGAAAAAGAGAACCATCAGAAAAAGCCAGTAGTTTTTATCTGATGACTGCGAACTACAATCTCTGAATTTCGAGATCCGAAAATAAATCTGTGCCGAGGTCTATAAAGAATTGATTGTTGACGTCAAAATCAAAATTAAAATTAAAATTGCAACCTGTGCGCAGCATTTAGGCAGGGTAAACAGCGTGTCTTAGCTAATTTACATTTTTTCAGAACAGAGATTGTTTCAATTCTTATCATTCAAAGATTGTTGTTCAGCTTTTTAAATTACTGAAGGGATTATCCGAATCATCAAAAGTAGAATGGAGTGAACTTTTCATAGCTATTTCAATTATAACTTCCATAGGATCTTGTACAATTTCTCTACAATATATTTCATGGATGTAGAGGAATTTAGTTATATAAATTAATATGAGAATGGGAATTCTGAAAAAGACTTTGATTTAGTCCTCAGATGCTTATTCTGATTGAAAATTTGAAACCTGATCTCAAATTCACTGTGTTTAAAAACAGTTCATCTATGGATACTAGGTTTTATCAATTTCCATTAGAATTTTTATTAATTGTTTGACCTACCCAAACATTTCAGTGAGACTTGTGACATTCTCTTTGAGGATAACAGTTCTCAACTAAAAATGTCTGTTCTGATTGAAATAAATAACTACTTCGAATTCCAGATACGACTTGATTTTCAGATGATTGTGATATATTCTATCTGATTGATCAACTGATTACTTAGTTTAAATGATTAAAATCAATCAGTGGAAGTCAGATCCACTGAAGAACAAACTCTTATTTTTACATCATGATGAAATAGTTGCTTTCTCTCAATCATTTATTTATCAAAGATAAAAGACGAATCAATTTCTCAGAAAACACCGGTGCTGCAAGTAATATGATGAAGTTATTAATTTTAAGAGTTATTTGTCAATTAGATTTACTAAACCTTTTGATAAAATGGGAATCACAAAAGAACTCAATTTCCAATTAAAAGCTCCTGATCAGAAGAGCAGTCCAAAATTTAAACTCACCACCACAAGATTACTCAAGAGCGGATCAAATGTTTACCTCAAATCCGGGTAATAAAACCGAAAAAAACGTTCTAATCGGGAACTGTATTCAATAACTAGATCTCTGGTTAGGTGAATGCTGATATTCTTGGAAGCAGAGTGCGGAATAACGATGATGGTAGAGAGCGAAAGAACTGTGAATAGAAGAGGTGACAACAACTGGCTCATTTATTTCCTGAGAGAACACTCATCACTTCCTCTTCCGATCGGTTATTGTGTCTATCTTCCTATTCTCTATATACCGTTATCTTGCATTTCAAAGCCTTCAATACTTGTCTGACAAGCTATTCATAAAGTAAAGTCTGAAATTAGAATGAGTTCTTCGGTTTAATTATCCAAGAGTGAGAACAATAAGTCGATAATTTATTTCAAATCCTAATTCCGCAACCAATAAATAATATCGTTATTATAGAACGAATTCACTACTTTTAAGTCGAACACAGTCGATCAGTTTTTTCAGTGAATTGTGTTGTCTAAGAAATTAACGATTAATATGGACAAAATTGGATAAATTCGATGAATAAAGGATCCATGTTTCGTATTATCATCGAATACAACAGTGAAACATCCTGTCTTTTTTCCATGAATGAAGAAAACTTTCTTCACTAATAACTAGTAGTTATCAATTGGTAATTGAAATAACGACTATATAGGTCAAATCTACAGAACCAATATATTACTTGATTTTTGATTTTTAGTTTCCGTTTTATAAAGTAATTTCGACCAGGAATCTGTGCTGTGTATTATCAAAGTCAGAGGTCAGGGTTCAAAATCGAAATTTGGACTCTTTGTGTTAAAAAGTATTTATGAATTTTTCCATTTCAAAAATCTATTTTATCTAAATTGATAATCGAAACTTAATCAAATGTTTCAATTCCAACATAACCCATAAGTTGTGTCTTAACATGGAAAATTCTGATTTTAACTTCCAACTCCGACCGTCGATTTTGATAATACGAAACACTATATCATATCAATTCCGACTGGTTCTAACGATAATTTGGCTTTTTAATGTTTCTTTCAGAATGCATAGATAACATGAATAACTCTTTTAATTCCTAAAGAACACTTTAACTATACCTAGTTCCTCAACATCGTTCAAATTTCAAATTACAGATCTTTTTCAATCCGAGATAAGAAATAATGTTTTTGATTCAAACTCGGATCAGGTATCAGATCAGAATGAATATCCAGATGATATCAAGAGTCGTACCTTTGTACTTCTTCAATGCATCGAATACAGATCCAGAACTGAACTCATGGAATACACTATGAATGTTTCTTCCACCACAGCAGATAAGCTCAAGAATGGAGAAAATTATATCCGTCTCCTGATCATGATAAATCAATGCTTTCTCCCGATTGCAATGTAGAAGAGACTACTGAACATTATCATAACTGAAATTCATTGCTGGAACGAGATGAAATATCCCTCAATAACATAAAAAAATGTCAATAAAGAAGTAAGTTAATTCTCAGTAATGGAATATCATTATTGAATCAACTTTCAGGAAGGAACTTTCATACAAAAACAGAAATGAAAAATAATCGAACTATTCTTCATTCTCACCAACGAACAACGGAATGAACTTCCATCAGATGCATTTCTTGTGCTAAATCTATAATCGACAATTCAGAAGTCATTATTCATCAATAAAGTACTTTTTTGAATTAATCTATTGAAATAGTTTTATTCCTGAATTATTATAGATTTCACAATAAAATGCTGTATATGGTTTTCAAAAATATACTCAGAAAAATGTTCTCCAGAGTAGAAACTACATTAAGAAAAACTTCTAACTAATTCTGTCGATCATGAATGTCTCTTCTTGATCCCTCAGAGGCGGACGACAATCCAAAAATTCAACTTTCATTTTTGTCTCTATATCATGTTGTTTTCAAAAATATCATCGTTACTATGTATATTTAAATGGAATGGTTTCGTGTCACACAAAAAAATAAATAATCTTAATGCCTATCGTTTCTGTAATTCTTACAACGAACAATACCGTGTGATTTATTCTTCTGTCAAAATAGGAAAAGCGATGCAGTCAGAAAAATCCCCCATCGCTAGGGGTCAAACCAGGGTGAAAACACGCTATCCCGTCCGATCTGGCCAGTGAAACGCCCTAGGGCTCGATTAGTACTTGGATCGGAGACGTCCTGGGAATCTCCAGTGCTCCTAGCTTCTTTTTTCAACATATTGAGTAGATTCAAATAATCAGAGAACAGATCAGAACGGGAGGATAATTAGCTCTGAGAGAAAGTAGGAAAATACCCATTTCGTCCTTTTTAAACTTTTTCCTTCAAACAAAACGAGATGAAATATCCAAATTTAATTAACAATAAATCTCCCCAATAATTCCACAACTCTACCAGAACTTTTAGTTCATCTACATAAAGGTCATAAATAAATCCAAGGAAATCCTTCATATTTTATCTGCTTAGAATTTGTACAAACGTTTCATTATTTTTACAAGTTGATAAAAAGTGTATTTTTCCACTGATATCTGAACTTTGTCATTTACAGAGTATACTTTAATTTTAATTAGAAGCTTCTGTCACTAAATAAATATCCATTTTGAGAAAGAGTAATTCAAAAGTTGAACAAAATTTCGGTTAAAATAGATCAACTATTAATCTCCTCGATTTTTATTTAAATACTCTTGTATGAGATTTACAGTATCCCCATTCAAGTTAGGAGTCTGCAGAACTTTCTCTAGAATAATTTGGACAAGATCATCTTTCTCTTTGGATAGATCTCTATGTAGATCGACTTTGTTATCATCACTTCTGTTGTCATGTTTTTGGAGTCAAGGAAAAATGAAAGCAAGGTTTTTATCATTCAGTTCAAAATCAGGAAATGCCTCAATATGGTAATCTGATTCATTTGCTGTGGTCAAAACAGGGAGATTCGTCTTGCCAAATTCTTGGAACTTTTCTTTTTATGATTTTGAACGTTAAGGACATGTCAATAGCTCATGATTAGAATTTTTCCTTTTGTAGGGATAAAATAGAAAGATTTGTCTCTCACATTTTCCTTTAACAAAATCTCCACATTTTATACGAACCAACTTTCTCAAGTCATCTGAATAGCTTTGAGGGCACTTTCCTTCAAATACTGACGATATTTCCTTATTTGACTTTCTCCAGCAGAAGACATCAATGAATTCAAATTTAACAACTTGATCATCAGTTTCTGTGATAATTACAGATTTTGTGGTTTTCTGAAGCTTATCAACAATATTGCTGTTTTTCTCATTTGTGAAAACAGTAGAATCCATACAATTATACTAATGCCCGTTGATCTGCATCGGAGACCAGTTATTCGATTAACGAAGCCATTGTTTCATTCCCCACTAAGATCTCTGGAAAAGATCTCCTTCATAAATATTTTTTTACGATCTATGGAGTATCTAATGTTATCAGTGTAACAGAAGAAGAGTCTCTTTAGCATTGGATACATCTTTAACAAATTATTTTATTTATCAATCCATAATCTTTTCCTTTTATAGATTACAGTAAATCTTATCAAATGAATTTCCCTCGGAGTTTAAATTTGGAAGAATACCTGCCACCTAGCCTCTTCCATCTCCATCTTCATTTCAATTTCAATTTCAATTTTTCTGCGAAGTAGAGATATGCAGGAACTTTCTCAAATTCATTATGATTATTGATTTCGATTTTTCGGATTTCTGATTCAGTTCCTGATATCAAAAATAAACAAAATTATCGAGTTCAAAATATCTTCTCTGATTCCTCTCTGAAGTCCATCAATTCCTCCAGTGGTATGTTTTCAACCTTATCAAAGTTTATTTGAATTCCCCAGTTAATACCTATTTAATAACAATTCTATGATAGTTTCAGAAAGACGATTGAAATTCAAATTATCAAAAAGTCCATTTCCTTAGAAAGTGCCCTAACTTTTTCGTTCCAGAATGTTCAGCAATAACTGTACTCTCAAAATATCCATAATGATTTCATTAACAATCATTTAAAATATAAAAATAAAAAATCGTTCACTTCCAAGCCATATTGTAACACCAACAATTGTCCGATTTCCATCCACATAATCAAGCACAAATTTCTAAAAAATAGTGAATAGGATAAATTCAGCAAAATCAACAAGATAGATTTTCATGCCCATTGGAAAATAAATCACCATTTTAGAATCGAAAAGGAGGAAACTCGGTGTGAAAGAAGATCGAGATGTTTTCCATAAAGAGAACAGAATTCAACAGAGTGCAGATGAAATGTTTCTTGATTCAGGAGTTAATTTTAAAGATCTTCATCCATTTATCTGTCTTTATAGACTGATATGGTTGAGAACTGAATATCGGATTCCTTCTTTGTCGAGAACTTTGGATAGTCTTCTTAAAGTCGAAGAATTTCTTAACAAGGGAAGTCTAAAAATGAGTAAAATTAACTTTTCATATATGAAACATTGCTCCAAGTCCATTATGTTCAACAGTGTTCTGCAGAGAGCATTCATGAACTGTCTCAAAAACAGGTACTACAATTTTACTTTTAATAGTCCCACTTTGACAATGATATTGATCAGACTAGTTAATGATCGAAATATAAACTTTCGAACATAAGCTTCATTATTAGAGTAACTAATGATTTGACATCTTACAACAAGTGTATTTAGTTGTATTGTTTTTATTATTTCTTATTGGGATTTCACAACAGAGTAGATCTCGTGAATACTATAAAATTTGCGTATTAGGAGAGACAAATGATTTTTGAAATGACCATATGTACGTATATATCTCCAATGACCTATTCTCTGTTATTCTATTATATAACTTAATATCATCAGGAGCAATTTGATTGTCCTAGATGACTACAAAGAACTTCTGCCATTCCACCTCCTCAAACATCCTCCAAATGTTATATCAGTAAGTCTCAGAAATCGGTACTCTTCAAATTTTAAACTTTTTTATGACATTCCTTATTTCATGGGTTTCATTCTTAAAAAGATTTGTTATTCAGTCTTCCAGGACCGTATAAGCTACTATTTAAAGTAAAGTATCAAAGGACCTCGGCTTTTGAATTATTTTCGATGAAAAGACATATTGGTATTTTGAATGTTGCATTTACAGACGAGTAAATGAATATGAGGAATTCCTGGAATACATGTGTGGTCATTAGGTCAACCAAATCAATGAACATTGGTACAGGTGTATGGACTCAGTTATTTTAACTCATAACGAAAATGATATTGTTGTCCAGAAGATCAAGACAAGAGAAAGATTAAAAAACACGAATTTAATAATCTCAAATGATTTATCTGAACTAATTGTTGCTACCGAGAGGAACTGTGAAGGAAATAAGTTTGGATTCCTTGGATGTCTTCTGCTGAACAGAATCAAACGGAATAAACTTCATTATTACTAGAAATAGAATATTCTTAAAGCTGTTCTGATGATTTGAGGAAATGGATTTGTATCACATGTGAAGAATTTGTTCAAATAACATGTACAGGACAAACTTTTTTATTCCGTTCCTGTGAAAAAAGAGTTGTAATTACAAACTGTTGACATGTTAAGTGTCGAGAAGAAGAACAGGAAATTCACAGAATTATAATGATTATGGAAATTCTTCTACTTTAGCTAACACAGACCTAGTGGATTCAAATATTTATATCTCCAGTTCCTGAACTTAGATAACACTTTGATTTTGACTCAACTTCAGAAATACTTCAAGGACAATAATGCTGATGAGAGGATTCTTCTTAGCACTAATATGATGTTAGACGAGAACAATATCTTACTCGAATTATTCTGGAGAAAATTGTGCAGATACCAGCACTTGATGGAGATACAGTGACCTCATACAAGATTACTTGGTCAAAAATCAAGGAATTAGTTTTCATGTACATAATTCAGGTTTTGTGATTGGAAATTACTTCTATTTCAGATGAATGGGACAGTATTCTCAGTTTATATTCCTTCTTTCCCGATGAATTTTTCTTCTCTCATTTTCATCAGTGATT
>SWDT01000237.1:0-17683 GCA_009193035.1 Halicephalobus mephisto | reverse complement strand
CGCTGTGCCGTTCCGTTCCTGTTACGATGGGAGCAATATTAGTATTGTTTTCCCTTTTCATCTTCCTCCTCTCAACTACGCTTAAAATTCTGAATCATTGGAAATCCTCAGAACCTCATCATCAATGGACATCGATGTCTTCGCCATCGACACGGAGCTTTGGGCATCCTGTCTAGGTCGTTTGCGGTTTAACTTCGGTCTTTATGTCTACAGTACTAATAATTCTCCAAAACAATATTTTAATCTTCCACAATTACCAAAATGTAACTTTAACTACAAAGACAAAATAAAAGTAAAGAGATTTGAAATCTTGAAACCGAATACTATAGAATATATTTCAAACGCTCATTTATGCAAAAAAGTTATCACTGAAGTTTCTTTATATACTGATTTATCCGGATATGAACATTTAGTTGAAAAAGAAATTAATAATAAAGAGATTAGTATAAAAGAATGTGAAGAAATGATAAAAAATAAATTTTGTGAATTTGGAACCTTGAAAAAAGGAGAAAATTCTTTTCACACTAACAACAAAGTTTCTGTTGAGTATCCAAATAGATTTACTAGTTTATTCAGAGCCAAGCATTATTTAAAAGAGAATTGTGTTTTAATTGAGACTAAAGTTTTTTCCCATTATAACCAAAAACGTCCTACAAACGTTCTAGTTGATATGAATAAGTGCACTTATTTAAAAGGTAGATGTAAAATTAAACCCAATGAATTCATGGTTTGGGAAGTGAATGATAAACAAAACTGTAAATTCATTTCTATTGGAGTTCTTAAGGGCTACTTTAATACTAATTTTTGGATCAATAATGATTACCAAATTGCTTTAAATTTAAAAGATAATTTTACAACTGATTGTGGAAATAATTTACAATTAACTTCTGAGGGGTATGCGCTGCATAGCATCGCGGATCATAAAAATGATCCTGCTTTAAAAACCATTAATAGAGAAAAACGATCTGATCAAGGTGTTAAAACCTTTCAAGAAGCTGGAGAACTGCAATTTCTAGAATATAATATTGAGAATCAATTAAGACATTTAACAGAAACTTTTTGTCAAATGTTCAATGATCATAATGAAATTTTAGAAATATTATTGAAGGAGAATCCAAAGAAATTTATTCGAAAAGTTTTAAATTACACTGCAGTTGATGTTAAAATAATTAATAATAGCATTATTGAAGTTAAGTTCTGTAAAGAAATTGATAATAAACTAATCGAATTTACTGACTTAAATGATATTAAAGGTTATATACCTATAAAAATTAAGAAGTATAACGATAAAATATGGTATATGAAAGATAATGTAATTACTAATGATAATTCGCTACAGCGAACTGTTGCGAGCAATATCTCTAGTTTAAAAAATGTTGAAATAAAGAATAATTATGACTTACGGTTTTTGAAAAATAAACTAATTTTTAAAGAACATATTTCCAATGATGTCAAAGCTGATATTGAAGAAGAATTACTAAATGAGATGAGGCAAATATCAAATGCTAAAGTAGAATTGAAAGAAAATGAGCAGAACTCAATGATACCCTATGAAATCCTAAACGATTTGGATAGTTTATTCGAATCGTATTGATTGAAGTATTGGAGAATTTATGTAACAATTGCTTCGACACTAATTTATGTGTTTATTGCTAGATCTTTGATTTAAATTGTATCACCACAGTTTTCTTTAAATAAAAGGAAACAAAGTAGAATTAAATTAGTTTTTTTTTAGGATAAATCAATTCCAACTGGGAAAATAGAAATGAAACCTCTTAAAGTTGAAAGAAAGCCGAGTCTAACTAACTTCCCATCCATTATCTCATTAAATAAGAATTGAAAAAATTAATATATTAAATGGTGTTCGTATTTTCGGTGACCGAAAAAAATAAAAAATATAAGCTATTGGATGAAAATGCTGCTAATAAAATCGAGCTGATCAAGCTTCGCGATGATGATAAGAATCATGAGACGAATAAGCTGTCAATTAATAATAATGATGATGACTGTAAAGTGAGTCAACTTGGAATTAATAATAATATCGATAATGAAATGATTGTAAAGTCAAATAAAGATGGAACTAAAGTCTCATCCAAAAAACCTAGAAAAAAGAAATTAACAAAGGAAAATAAAGAATTTATCGACTATTTAGTAGGAAAAAATGTAACAGGTTCTGGATTTAAAATAATTCCTCCATATACTGAAAATACTAAAATTTCCTTATGATACTTCTTTCAAATCCAACTCAATAAAAATGTTAATGTTCTTAAAATCAATCAAAGTATTGTTAATATCTACCAATTTTAAATTTATTTTATTTGGTCTGTTGGTTACTTCATGATAAATAATATTATTTGGTTCTATTTCTACCTTATCCATAGGTCTAAACCTATAAATTGAATTTAGCATCTTTTTATTAACATAAGAATCCTCAATTAAATTAGATGTAATAAAAATATTATCGATTTTATTAGTATTGCCTGAGTAAAAGTTTGAGGAAGTCGAATTATCGTCATTATTATTTTGATCATTTTTATTTATATTGTTTATATTTATTTTACTTTTAATTTCTAGATCACCATCTAATTTTATAACTCCTATTTTGTACTTCTTACGCAAAAGCTCTTGTGGAAAAGAATATTCGAAAATTGAATCATTGGATGTTAGTTCTAAAATGAAAACCGTCATTTATTAATTAAGAAAAGTTTCATGATTATTTTCCTCTTTTTAATGAAATCGTTTCTGGGTTACAAGACAGAAAATGGTTATCTCGTTTAATAGAGCAATGTTATTCGACAAAAAAGTATTATCAAAACATAAAATGAGACACGCCTCAGAGGTGATAAACTACAGTTAGGACTAATTGTCATTTATGGCTCAGTAAGCAGTCTATGATAGGTGTCCTGGCCATGGTCGATGGGGGAAAGTTAGTGAATTGATTGAAACCTATGATTATTGCTTAAAATCTAATGTTTTTGTGTTGATTTTAAAAGCGTGCCGGCTTCCTTGATTCCCAGACATAATCGTATTTCCTGATTCTAAATCTTAGCATAGTTTACATGATTTTAATTTTTTCAGATTTTCTGCGTGAAACACTTGTAAAAAGTGAGTGAAAACTACAATGGACAAAGAAACCATAGTCGGAATTCTAGTTGATGTTTCTGGCTCGATGAAAAAAAGTTACCAAGCACATGAAAGATTAGACGATCAAGACATCTCTAAAATTGAATCAGTGATAAAGACTATATTTGAAATTTTAAAAAAAGAAATTAATTCAAATACTGCCAAGAAAGTATTTTCATTAGCATTTGGTCTATGTACAAAGGATGTACAAACTTGTGATTTACTTGCTATGATACGCTTTCTTGTTGATTTAAACGAAAAAATAGACATTCCAAATGGTAAATCTAACCTTGATGAATTATTAAAGTCAAAACGAGTTCTTTATGCGAAGGAATTTATTGATAAACATTTAACAGATGAAGAATGTGCATTTCTATATGAACTTGTACGTATTCCAGAAAATGAAGACAAATTATATGAAGTTATTAAATCCTTGCCCTCTGTTTGTAAGACTGGAGCTGTAAATGAAACTTATAAACTTGCTGATAAGCCAGTAAAAGAGATTGCGGGAAAAGGAGCTGGGATAGGATTGGTTCTTGGAAGCATTTTTGCACCTATTACTATGGGTATATCATTAATTGTGGCATCATATGCAGGAGCTGCTGCAGGTGCAGGAACTGTATATGGAATGAGAAAAATGAAAGAAAAGGAAGAAGAAAGAACGAAAGAAATTTCAGAAAAAGCCAAGAATGATTTTATTACTTATAAATTGAAAAAAATTAAAAATCCTAAGAGTCTTGAAATTACAGAAGCCCACTCCATTTTAAAAAAGGCATTGGATGATAAAACCTCAGATGAAACGTTGAGTGATGAAGCCACAAATAAAAAGTTAAACAAAGAAAAGCTCGATAAAGTAGTCAAGCATATCGAGCCTTACATTTATGGATACACTCCTATGTGCAAAGCACTGAATCTAGCCACAAATTTATTTAGTTCGAATTATCAAGAGAATATCTTATTTCTTATCACAGACGGAGAATCTACAGATGGAGATCCAGAACCTTTTGCTCAACATTTTAAGGATTTAGGTATAACAGTTATTATATGCTTGCTGACATCTGAAAATTTAAACAACCCTCGGCAGTTGCATTATTATCCTCAAGATAATTGGTCCAATGGGGGGAAAAAGATGTTTAATCTAGCAACAGCAGTTGATAATTCGCATCCAATGCTGAGTATCCTATTGGAAAGAGGTTGGGGTCTGGGTATAGAAGGTGAAAGCAAATTATTCATCCAAGCAAATCATCCAGATATCATTTCTGAAATTGGAGACATTATATCTGCTAAAGACATTGGTCCGGTTCTCAATATCATAACAAGGGCATCTCTAGATGAGTATATCAATCTTAAAATCTCGGGCACAAAATCTCCGAGACAAGTAGGAGGTACCTGTTATGCGAATGCCTCTGCAACCGTCATACATTTAGCTCAGAAGAGAATTTATGAAAGAGAGGAAAGGATTAAAAAATTTGAAAAGCTTCGTGAGGATATGATTAAGGACTATGGAGAAAATGGTGCAGTCACTAGAAATGTTCTCGAAAAATACTGTAAAAAATATCGTTTAAAATGCAAAGAGGTGGATGAAAGAGGGGCGAAGATTGCTATATCAAAACGTCGTCCAGTCGTGGCAACTTTCCGTCTTTATGATAATCAGTGGACGGATTTTAGTAACTTTTATAGATCTAATGAGCAAGGGATCCTCAGAGAGACACATCTAAGTAGTTCAACTAAAGGTGAAAATAGAGGACATGCCGTTGTACTTATGAAGGTTACTCCAGAATACTTACTATTCATGAATAGTTGGGGAACCGAATGGGCCGATGATGGATTTTTCAGAGTTGAGAATGCCTCAGTTCTTAATTTAAAATTCTATGATGTTTTTTGGACTCTAAATGATCTGACATCCGGTGAGAAGGCTGCTTACGAAGAACTGAAAAAATCTGGAACAAATCTTATTGATAAAATTCCTCAAAGTATTAAATCATTACCATACACCTGTCCAAAGTGTAAGGAATCATCACCAGCGAACAAGTTCAAAGGTAATTTCCAAGAAGCAATTTGTCCGCAATGCAATAAAAATTTTACTCCTGTTCTATTAGGTTTTACCACGTTTAACTAATTAGATATCTATCTATTCAAGGATTTTGTTTCTATTATGAGAGTTAATATATAATTATAACTTTTTTACAATACTACTGTTATTATATTAAAAGATTAAATATAATTTCTTTAAAATCATATTTCTCCAATAATTTTAGAAAAAGTAAACAATAATATCCACAGAGATGTGTATTAAACTTTTGAATTTGAAAAGTTGATAATTCAATTTGTGAATTTAAATAATTCTGTAATTCTCGTGGTGGATCCAATCCGAAAGAATCAAAATAATAACTCTTTTCTTTATTTTTATAATAACAAAGCCAGTGAGTACCACTATTTTTACTCTCGTCTAAATTTACAACTCCACACTCCTCATCATTAACCTTACCCGGAAGTGTATCCCTCATAAAAACTCCTCTGAAATTTTTTATTTTTAATTCTTTAGCTAAATGTATAATCTCGTAATTTGTTAATGGTTTGTTAATAAACATTTAAATCATAAAAAAATTATAAAAATTATCGGAAAAAAGTATAAAAAATGAGAATTGGGGTTTGTGGGTTTTTGTTGCGCTAGACATTTTTATAGGTAAAATAGACTGTGGGATTTGTGGGTTTTTGAGGTGCGCTAGGCATTTTACAGGTAAAATAGACATTTTTACAGGTAAAATAGACTGTGTGGGGTTTGTGGGTTTCTGGATGCGCTAGAAACCCCCTTTATATACTACTACAATCCTACTGTCGCGATATTAAGCGTAGCGAGAAATGAGCGATCGTTCAGGAGAAACGATTCTGCTTCCAGGAATGGAATGGGAAAGGTCGCTCTCGTAGCTTAAGAGAAAAGCACTTGCCCGGATAGCAAGACGATACGGGTTCGATGCCTGCCGAGAGACGTTTTTCCTTCCATATTAGTTTCGGACTAGATGAGGTCAGATCTAGCTTTCCGACACCTACACTAAAGCTCTCTTATCTGAGCTGTTCGAACCGACTGAAGACGTTGGCAATGACGTAGTAATGATGAAAACCCACAAATCACACCATGGTAAACATAACAAAAAAGTACTATTACGAAATTACCTCAGCACGAATTCCCGGAATCTTGAGCATTAAATTCGATAACATAATTTTCCATCGATTTCCGAAGTTTTTAAATTTTGACTGAATTCTAACACGATTGAAATTAAATTTCAGAAATTTAACATTATTTTCATTACTGTAATTTATTCCTAGATTATTCTCTATCTTTACGCAAAACACTTTTTCTTCATCCCTGGGTACTTTTTTGACAGCTCGGACAGAAACCTAGATCTAATCGGATACGGCTTCAGCTTACTCACCATCTTGGCGAACTGTCTGTACTTCGGCATGGAACCTTTGACCACTCCTCGATGGATCGAGAAAACGTCACTCACGACGGAAAAAGTAAAATTCATAAAACACAAAATGTTGACCCTGGAAATTTAAATTATCGTTAGAATTTAAAATAAATTTACTAATTGCTGATTAGTTCTGTATCTGTAAGGAAACTGTTCATCGTGGAATGGAACTCTGGAATCTCCGACAAATTGAGGTTCCCATTTGCTGTTCTGGTAAGACAAAACTTCTGTAATTTGGGATTCTTTTGTGTTTTCTTCAGTTTTCAGCCAGGATCGAAGATTAGGAATGACGTGAGCGATGCCGTTGTAGAGTTGATGGAACTTGAAAGCTCGATGATTTTGGAGAAGAATTAATAATTCTTGTTTGTTTTTAGGAACTTGGACATCTTCGCGGATTTCGAATCGACGATGAATGAGAACTGTTTGTTTTTTTTCTCTAAAAAGTAATAACAAAAGTAATCTAAAAAGAATGTTTCTATATAGTAAAACAATCAAATCATAATACAATAGAATTAATGAAGATTTTTTGACTTGTTTATTTTTGTATATTTTCATTTTTAATGGTGTTAGGAAGGGATTAGTCCCGTCAAAGCGCAACCACTTTAGAGAGCGTATTTTTGGGACGAAAAACCTAAATTTCGACTCTAAAATTTAATAATCAACATTAATGTCGAACTTTGACGACCAACACGGATATCGAACTGATGGTTAACGTTGATATCGAACTTTGACGATCAATGTTAATATCGAACTGATAGTCAACATTGATATCGAACTTTGACGATCAACAGTGATATCGAACTGATAGTCAACATCGATATTAAACTTTGACAATCAATATTGACGTTGAATTTTAATAATCAACGTTGATATCGAATTTTGACGATTAAAAAGTTGATTGAACAAAGTACTAATCTTGATTAATTATTCCCGATCGTTGTCTCTTATCTGAAAACTTACTCCAATAAAACCTTTTCAGCTAACTTGTACATTCTGGGTTCAAAATTGGTTACGTAAAATTGCTCAATGTCGCCAGAAATGAATAACTCTGTTTTGATTCCTTTTCTGGCTATGTTCCTGGCCGTGTTTATAGGATAAAGTTCCGTAACTTTGCCGAACTTCTGGAGGTCCTTTATACCGTAACTCTGGTAGTTCAAATAAATCGGAATGTTTATCATCGGACAGTTACTGTAATTTTGTTTCTCAAAAAATAAATGAAGAGAAACTTGATTGGATTTTTTGATTTCCAAAATTGAAGATGTTTCCAGAAGCGAAATGACTGTCTAAACGGAGTACTGTAGCTAGATCACAAAAGTTAGCTTACTTTGAAGTGTTGTGAACTTTTCCAAAAATTAACTGTATTATTTAAATCTGGTTGGATCGAAGGATTGGGGATCAACAAAGCGATCGAAATCCCTCCTTGCCAAGTTTTCAGTTGATCTTCCAAAAAATTCAGATACTCCACCGTAGAGTGCAGAACCAAAGTGATGTGGTTTTCAGTGTACTTTCCATCAGCTTGCCAGTAATTGTAAACAACACAGTACTTTTCGGAATGCCCTACAGTATCGAATATCTTTGACAATCTTGAAGAAACGTGAATCTCAGCTACAGTACCCTCGTTTTCCTCAGTTATTGTAGATGTCAAAAATAAAACAAATACCGTCAAAATTGCCGTCAATAAAAACTTCAGAATTAACCTGGCATACTGTAGGAGTAAATGCGAAAAAGGTAAAGTTTGCAATTTGAAGAAAATATAGTGCATCTTACGGTAGAAAAGTTAATTTTTTCGAATAAATTTTACACCAGAAATATGGAATTTTTGTAGACTAGTTTTGTGATCCTCCGGTAGTACGGTAGTAAGGATTCGTGACTGATGACCACGGGATCCGGCTGGAGAGCCAGGTTGCCGAGTGTGATCAGCTAACGACTTGGATAAAAAACAACTTAAATAACAGGAACTGATTGATGTTCAGGATTAAAGCCCTCTGGCAAGTCTTTAGAAGAATCTCAGACCGAAAATCAACGAATTCGACGATAATTAAGGAAACTTAGGAATATTTCAAGACTAGAAACGAAAAAAACGACAGTTCGTGGACGAGTCCAGCTCCATCTGGGGATTCTGTAGTGAACAACAAGAATGAAAATCAGCTACAAGGAGATGGAATTATTTCTAGCTAGGTGTAAATAGTTGTTCTTCGAATTACTACTCGACAAACGAAAACGTAAACGAATTTTTTGATCGTGACAGAAAATTGAGAATCCTATTTTCGTCAAATTCTGGGGGTGTTAGGGAGACTTCGAAATCTGTAATTTGAATAATATTTTGCATTTTTTCGTGGATTTAAAATGATCAAAAATGACGTCGTCGAAAATCAACAATGTTTTCACCAAGTTTAAGATTCAAAAAATTACTTTAAAAAACGCAAAAAATCCTTATTAAAAAATTAAAAATTAATTTTATTTCGAAATTTTTTGAATTTAAGATTTTATAAGATTTTTTAAATCTAAAAAATTCTAATTTAATAAATATATTTAAAAACTTAATTTTTTGAATTTTTTATTTTTTAAATGAAAAAAATTCTGTTTGAATTAATTTTTCCTTACTTGAGATATTGAGTTTATTATAAAAAAATTGATATAAAAGTGAAAAAATCAGATAAATATTGCGAAATAGAAGAGATCAACTTTCGGACGGCTCCCCAGCGATGTTTGCTCCCTTTTTTTCCTTTTTGATTTGCACTGATTTCGAAATTCTTTCTTTTTAAATTAATTTCCTTACTTAATTAAAATATTAAGTTAAGTTAATTATAAAAAAATTAATATAAAAATAAAATAAATAAGATAAATATTGCGAAATAGAGGAAGCAGGTGTTGCATAGCCGTTTTTGGCAAAGTGTGTCGAACGTTTCTCCGCCAGTCTTTCTCCTTCACCGGATGATCGTGAATCGGTCATTCATTTTTTCGAATGTTTTTTTCCATTCCGTTTTGCGCTTCGTTTTTTTCAATCAATTTATCTTCAGAATAAAAAAAACGTTTTTCATATATGAATCACTATTTTTAAAGTAAAAGAATGTAATTTTTAAGTTTTCAAAGTTAAAAAAAGTGAAATTTTTAAGTTTCTAAAATCAAAAAATTATAATTTTCGAATTTTTAAAAATTAAATTTTCGGAATTTTAATTTTTTAAAAATCATTGTTTTTGATTTTTTTAAAGTTAAAAAGTGTATTTTGTATTGTTTTTAATATTTTTAGATAGATATTTTTAATTTTTTAATATTTAAAAAAAATTTTTTTTGTTTTTTTAAATTTTTTTGTTTTTTTTTAAATTATTTTTTTAGGTTTTGAAAATGCCCAAGTATTACTGTGATTACTGCGATACTTTCCTTACTCACGATTCTCCCTCTGTTCGGAAAACCCATAACGGCGGACGAAAGCATAAAGAAAATGTTCGACTTTATTACCAGACTTGGATGGAGGAACAGGCTCAGAAGCTCGTTGACGCCACTACCAGGGCTTTTACTCAACAACAACGTCTAGGAAGCACTCAACGACCCCAGATGCCCGTGGTCCAACCCCCTGCTCCAGCTCCTCAATTTCCGTACCCGATTATGCCGGGGACAATCCCGAGACCGACTCCCGTCCAGACCGTCCCTATTCCGATGCCGACGGGGGCCTATCAGCAAGTCCCAGCCACGTTCCCTGGAGGAATCATCCCGCCTCTTCCTTCTATGCCGTATAATGGAGCTCAATAACTCATTTTTATCCATTTTTGATCTCGAACGTGTGTGGTGCGCGTTTGTCCGCGAATGTTTATAATTTTTTGATTTTTTCGTGGTTGTTATTGAAATAAAAATTTTAGGCCATTGTCCTAACCTGCCATGGACGAAGATGAACATTTTATATCAAAGATGCTTACTTGGGTAAGTTGCATTTTCTGACTTAACATTAACACTATTACAAACACAGTTACCTGTTTTCGACGAGTTATTTAGATGTCAATCATGATTTTTTAGGTTTCTATCAACACTTTCATATATCGAAATTGACCCTAAAAGGTAGATAGAGGGTTTTAGATTACATATAATACAATTTAGAAGTTTTTAAGTCTATCTAGAAAGAATAGAGTTCCTAAATTATGATTACGAAATAATCGCAGATCAAAATCAAAAATTTAAACCATTTTTGTTTCTAAGAAGTTCTAGGGACTCTTATTGAGGCAATTTTATAAAAATTCATAATTTTTATAATGTGATTGGTTTCAAGATCAATAGCGCTAAAAACCGAAATTTTGGGCCATTATAGTCCCTAAAAATCTTCCTCAAGATAGTTTCGTTGAAAATTCATATATAATAATAATAATAATGTTGTAAATAATTTTATTATTTCAGTTTTCTCGCGTCAGTTGCCACCAGGAAGAAGTAACGACGGACAACCTTTATTCTGGAGCTGTTTTGGCTGATTTCCTATCTACTTTGCAAGTTGCAGTTTACCAATTCTTTTTAATTAATTAATTTTAGTGATATGAGTTTCTTCACCGAAGAATGGCACGACGAAATACTTTTTGCCGACAGGAACACTTCTGCTGCGAGAATTGCCTGTATTAAATCCATATATTCCAAACTTTGCGATTTTTATATTGCTAAACTCTCAAGGCATCTTGTTGGGTCCCAAAAATGGAAAATTAATCCAGAACAAATTGCGATTGAATTAAATAGAAGAGAACTGGCGAAACTCTTGATTATCATTGTTTTCGTTGCCGGGACAAAACCGAATTTTGCGGAAAAACTTCAGCTGGTTTTTGACGAAGTAGAACTGGCAAAACTGGTAGAGAAATTAGGCACATTCAACAATGACGTTCCAGCTGTTTGTGACGATGACAGGAAAGTTTTGCTGGATTTGGTAGAACAAAACAATAAAGAAAGACAAGATACGGAAAAGAAAACAGAAAAATTAAACAAAAAAGTAAGTTTTTATTGAAAATAAAAATATTCCGAAATTTTTTAGATTAATGATTTGATATCGGATAAGGAATTGATGGAAGAAGAATATGCTCAACTTAAACGAGACCACACTTTGCTCAAAGATAAATGTGATTCGATGGCGGCGATTATTGAGCAACATAACACTGCCAGAAGGCAATTCGAAGATACATATGCAAATTCGTACTCAATAGAAAAACAACTTCATTGTCTACAAGCGGATTTAAACGAACTCAGATTCAAAAATAGAGAATTGGTAAAGTTTTCAAATTTACACTAGTACCCCGCGACATTAGGCTTGAAGTAGTTCCAATAGAATTTAGAGCGATTTTTTGAAGATCTTTAAAATGCTATAGTATCTTAATGTGATTTATTTATTCATTTAAATTCAACGAAGCGAATTTTGAATTCTTAATGGATACCTAAAATTGGTTGGTTTTTGGCGCTTTGTTTTGTCTCTCGCGGTTTTGTGAAATGGCAAATCTGGTTAATCAGTGAGGAATGAACTCTTTTGCGCGGTCATTGACGGGTAATTTTACAAATGAAATGGCAAATCTGGCCGATCAGTAAATTTAGGTGGTAAATGTTGAGTGATTTTTTTGTAATTTTTATTGAAAATTGTGTAAAATGAATAATTTTATTTTTTTAGGAAACTGATCTTCTTGAAAAAACGAACAGATTAGAACTTATTCAAGAAGAATCTCTGGAGATTATTGATGCTAATAGACAACTGCAGGAAGAAGTGACGAAATTAAGAAAACAACAAATAAAAAATCCAGAACCTAAGACGGAATCAAAGGAAGAAGAACTTTTAAAAATGAGATTAGAAAATTACATCGCAGAAGTGACGAAATTGAGAGGACAGGTGACTGAAATTGAAGCTTTGAAAGCTCATGCAGCAAATCTTCAATTGATAAACGACGATTTTGAAAGAAGGTTGTCAGAAATGACGGAAAGATGTCACGAATCTATTGCGGAAAACTCATCGTTGAGAAGGAAATTGGAAGATGTGGAAAGTAGTATCAATTTTACAAATGTTTCGAAAAATTTATCTATGGTTAATATGTCGGGAGATGAGAGTACTATATCTCTTCATGATGAATTGAACAGTAATTGTAGGTCGTTGTCGTTTTATGAAGATAAGTTAACAGAAATAGAAAAAGAAAACGCAATTTTGAAAGCGAAATTGGACAATGTGGCCAGACAACATTCGAATTTACTGTCTATTAAGGAAGAATCAGATGAACAAAGAAAAACATCAACAGAAGTCCTCCAAGCGAAGTTGAACTCGTATATTATGATGTGTGATGATGCTGAAACTAAGTTGAGAAAAATGGAAGAAGAACATAATACAGTAACTTTAAGGTTAAATGAACAACAGATTGAGATTGAACGTTTGAAAGGTGAATTAGCTCAAAATTCAAAATTATTGAAAGAAAAAGAACAAGCTCTTCAAGATTATGTTGAACTTCATATTCAGACTAATGAAGCTCTTGGATCTACTTCTATTTTTGATGAAGCTAAATTGAAATTGGATTTTGTGGAGATGAAAGTTAAGTTGGATAGATTAACGCATGAATTGAAGTCAGTGACTGCTCATCGAGATTCCTTAATTCAAGAACAGAGATTAATTGCAAGTAGTTGGTACCAATTGGTAAGTGGTTTTCTGGATATTTATTGACGATTTTATATGGAAATTAACCCTAGAAGGTGGATGGAGGATTTTAGGCTATGTGTGCTGATTTGGGGTTCTGGGTATATCTAGGAAGAATGTAGTTCAGAAATAGTAGTTAAGAAATAACCATCACTTAAAAAAATTATCTTAAAATTTAGATTTTAAGAATTCGTATCGGGATTGTTTTGCAGAAAAGTTTATAGTTCTTATAATAATATGATTACGAAATAATCACCTCAAAAACCAAAATTTTAGGTTATTTTTAGAGTCTAAAATTTTCTGTATATTTGTCTAGGAATAGTTTGGGGAAAAATTCATACATGATTGATTACAAAATTGTATAAAATTTCGAAATAATCATATCAAAAACCAAAATTTTAGGCCACTTTGTATTCTAAAAACTTCTAAACATTTGTTTTGATTTTGTAACTAATTTTTTAATTTTTACACTTTTGTGTATTAAATTTCAGATGCTTGAACGTCATGGTGATGCAACTTCTAGAGAATTACCGGGGAATAAGATTTTTCCCGATGATCCCTCTAGTTTACCGTCGAGATCCCAAACGGCCATGTCAGGTTCATCAGCTTCTACAGAACCCTCAAATTTCTTCCGGTCGGCATCTAAAAGATTCCCCAGATTATTCAGGTCATAATATTTCTAATGACGTCCGGTAACAATGATTTCGAATTTGAAATCTCACTTAATGGCCTTGCATATTTTGATTATTCATCCATGTCTGTAAATATTGCCCAAAATTGCAATAATTCACTTTTAATCTCACTGGGAGTTCTTTCAAATAATTCCGAAAGTGCTTTATGGTTTAAATAAAGTTTTAAAAATATACAACTTTAAAATTGAAAGCGATAAATCAGATCGATGAACAGACGTAACAGAAATGAAAAGACTTGGGGATGACCATACTACAGTATACATCGTTTAGGATTCGGGACTTGGAGCAGGAAGACCTCTTCTTTTTTCGATGTAAACGAATTCTTTCAATTGGTTTGAATTGTAACTGTAATCGAAAAATAGTTCTTCATGAGGTTGGATATCCGTCAAAGCATAGAGAGCTATTCTGTGATCTGCATTCACGATCATTATCCTTGCTCCACAATTGGGATGTTTTGAGTGGTTGATGAATCTCATTATGTTACCGACACGAGTGGCATCAATCACTTGATCTTCATTAAGGGCTAAAATTATGGAAATTAAAATAATGCTCGTTTTCAGAACCAATTTTGAAATTTCTCCAACAGAATTTTTAATTCCAAAAAATACTTCTAGTTTTGAGAATTAGAAATTTCCAAAACTTTTATGTCAATTTTAAGAAACTGACATTGGATTTTAGAAAACATTAGAAATTTCTATGGCAAATTAAAGAATTTTAAAAAATTTAACACCAAATTCTAGAAAAATCCTAAAATTTTTACAAATTTCAAAATATCTCTATTGAATTTTGGAAAATTTTAGAAAACTTCAATGACAATTTTTAAAAATCTCAGAAATATCCAGAATCTTAAAATCTTCTAAAATTTCAAAATCCTACAAAAATCCAAAATTATTAAACAACTTACTAAACAAATAACTGCATTTAAATTTATCATAAATTTTTCCTCTTCTTTCTGCTTCTTGTTGACTTATAATCTCTCCCACGTACTCCCCTATGTACTCTCCTTTAGGAATAAATTCCTCTGCAAAACATCCAGTTCCCGCGACGTCAGAAGGAGCAATATACAGTTTCCTCTGGAGACATCTTTGAATATTTATATTTTTACAAATTGGTTTGTTCGTTTCTTCCATTCCGTCACAATTGCAAGAATGACACATATCTGGATCGCATTCCCACAGAGCGAAGAAACATTGGCATTGATTCGTTCTACAGTTTCCAGGTTTACATCTACATCCAGGAAATCTGTGACGACAATCCGTCGAACATCCACAGTACTTGTTACACATTCTGCCTTCCTTTCTACAGAGACAATTGACTTCGAGTGAACATTCCCCCGGATGACGACAGGACACATAAGGCTTCAAGTTGTTCAGATGTCCTCCAGTGACCGTTCGGAAGACCCGATGATTCAAAGGAACAAGACTAAAAACAAAATTAACAAAAAAAATCAACTAAGACGTCATCACGAAATTGTCTCAAGATAAACTTGTTCAAATTTCTACAAAAAAACCACAACTACTCCTTCGGTATTCCATCAACCTAAGGTGTTTTTCGAAATTTACAGCAAACTTACATTCTACTCGCGTCATTTTCATTATCATGTTTCTCCTCCTTTTCCACCAACGGAGAAAACGGTCCTTTCCCGTTGATGTAGTCATAGACTTGTTTGCATGTCTTCGGTGGAGTTCTGCATAGGGTTGAAAGAAGTTGGGTCAATCGACAGTTTGAGGTAATTTTCCCAGATTTCAGCAGATTCACCATGGATTCTTCATGTGGAGTCCATTCCACATTGTCTTCAGGAACAGTGATCTCAAGAGGAGTCTTGCTTGTCCGTTTTTTAGGGCTTTTCTTGTTCACAGGTTTCGGCTGGTAGTTCCTGTAACAATACGGACCGCATGGGACTTTCGGGAGGTCGTAAATCTTCTCTGCCCGTTCTATATGGACATCATTTTGGGTAACTAAAAAAGTATTATCAAAATCACATATGACCATTCTCAAAAATCCTCTCAACGACAACTTTGATCATATTCAACAGTGATTTCGTAATCACCGGTTAGAGGGTTTAGTTTCCAAAAGCAGATCCAGAAACTTCCAAATCAAAGTATATACAATCAAAAACACTCTGTCAACATCTTGAAGGTAATTTTCATATATAAAATTATTAATAGAAATCCAAAAAAACTCAACAAAAATTGAAATAATTAGTCGAAAAATAAGTTGTAAAAAATGAATTCTGAAGTTTTGTAAGTGATTCAACAATGAAATATTTTTTAAAATTATGTATATGAAAAACTTACGGTCAGTTGGATGGATTATGCAATCGACCATGTAGCATCTCTTGCAGACGAGATTCCGGTTGGAACTTTGGATCATGGCTGCTGAGAAGTTTTGTTTTAATTCGCCCACTTCATCGAACAATCTAGCTTTGACAGTTTTGGTTGGATTGAATCTCAAAACTAAATCAGCGTAATTCTGGGTCATAACCTTCGCTGAGTCCTTGTTCGGGAACAATTCGTAAATCGCCAGCATTAATTTATGGATCTGACTGTGATCTGTCCACTTGTGTTTCTCCAGAATCGGAGCCGTAATGTGATACAGTATATAATCGTTGATGATCTTTCCCCAGCCAGTTTTCTCGCCATGAATTCCTTCTTCGTAAGCGTTCAGAAGTTCCTCCGTAAATGCCGGTTCGTCTTCTCCATCACCCAGATACGGTACATGGGACAAAGCACATTCATCCTTCCCGACGATGTTGACGTTAGTATGAGTCCAGTAACGCATTCTCGGCAAAGGGGTCTGGTGAGTCAGGGTTCCTCGAGGAAGGGAGAAAGAATCTCGAGAGCCATCTGTGTAATGCGATTCGAACAACGCAGGTTTCGACATCTTGTTAGACGGATACTTGGCTTTCGTAGAAGAAAATTTAATTTTCGGAAGAACGGGCTTGAACTCAGGATCAAAGAAATCCTAAAATTATAACTTCAGAAAGTTGATATATGGGAATTTAAAAGTTCATATTTGAAAATTCCAAATTCCACTTGTGAAAAACCTAAAAATCCGTATATAAATGTTCGGAAAGTCCGTAGATAAAAAGTGGACATATGGGGAATTTAAAAAGTGGACATATGAGGAATTTAAAAAATGGATATGTGAAAAATCCAAAAGTCCATATATCAATGTTGAAAAGGTTCATATATCAAAGTAAAATACCACATTATGGAGTTTAAAAACTGATATATGAGGAATTAAAGTTAATGCAGTAGGAAAAATTGATGTGAAAAATTTAAAAATTGATATATGAGAAAAACCTACGTATCCATCTTTCATAACCCGGTCGTCGTAGATCTTCTTAACTCTTTTGTATTCCGTCTTAATTTCTTCGATCAAGCTGTCCTTCGCTGGGTCAATCTCAACTGGATCCGGAGAGGATTCAGATTCCATCTCGACGGAATCATTGGAGACTTCTTCGTCAGTGCTCATTTCTACATCCGCATTTGTCGGTTTCTTTTTGGGTTCTCTTTGACGGGGTTTTTTGATTGGTTTGGAACGGGGTTCATGTCCTTTGGGACGTCCACGGATCCGTCTTGACTTGGGCAAGTCGTCCAGCGGGTCTTCTGCGTAGCTGATTCTTGGTTGTCGATTTGAGCGTTTCATCGGGCTTACAGAGTTGCTCTGAGATCGTCCAACAGTCCTACCCATGGTGAGATCCTTGGCTAAATACCTGAAATGAAAAACTTAAAAAAAAACAAAAATTTAGGATTGTCTGT
>SWDT01000236.1:0-50671 GCA_009193035.1 Halicephalobus mephisto | reverse complement strand
AGTATCAACTCGGGGATTGCCTAAATTCAGTACATTTTAAATAGTAACTGTTTCTTTAGCGGAGCGTTCTTCAATAGATGCTGTATATTTATTGATAATGTATTCACGATTTATCATCTTTTGAGGACTATGTTCGTGTTTTCCTAGTTGCATATGCTCTTCAAGTTTATAATTGGTGGGGAACTGTCTTCCACATACGTCTATTGGAAAAGTGTAATCTCCTTGACTGCTCTCCATTAGTTGCGGAGATGTCACGTCTCTAGAGTTTGTATCTCCTTTTGATAATTCATTTTCAGAGAATTCTGATTTACCTCCAAGTTCTCTCCAGTTAGGTATACCTTTTTTAGAGGAACGCCAGTCATTTTGTAAAACAAATCTTTCTGGAGCTCCCAAACAACTAAAAAAGAGGAAAAACAATAATACAAAACAATTCATATTGAAGTTTCAGTTTAAATAGTTTCCATCCAAGTCTTAATTTTGATAAAGATGTTCTAAGCTTGGCAATTCTGAAGAAAACTGATAAAACAAGAGTCAGTTATGGCTCATTCATCAGGATAAGTAAGTCCAAGCTTTTATTCTATTAACATTAAGTTTGTGGTAAACATGTCAACTTTTTCGTCGTAAATATGGCGTTTTCTTTCGACTTTGAATTCCAACAAATTAAACATCTATTCGAATATTCAGAACTATTAGTAATATTAACTGTACAAAGCAATTACAAATTAATAAATCGTATAATCACAATTTCTATTTACTTAAAAAAGCAAATAATAAATACAATTTCGAATATTCAATATAATTATACTAAAAAATATGAAATAATAAAATGCAAATTCGGTAGCGAATTTTTGTTTCAGAATAGCATCAGAAACGCGCTTTATTCTTCATTATGATTACATTTAGACAAAGATTAATCTTGCTTTAAGAGATCACAACCAACCCCTTAAAGGTAACCTCATATGATCTCTAGTGGAAAAGAATCCTCATTGAATTCTAGGGGATACATGTTTCGGGATTTTTCACCGAAATGGTCCTGAAGCGAAAAAAATTTAAAAAATAAAATCGGGATTTGGAGATATTTTACCTCTGAACTTTTTCCAGACCCCCTCTTTTTTCGATGTTTTTTTCTTATCTGGTGTAGAATTCAATGAGGATTCAGAATCCGTCGTTTATTTTCATTAAATCAATGGGCGATGAGGCGAAAACTTGGAAAAACTAAATTCTCCAAAAGTTTTTTGATTATAATTTTTCTAAATTTCGTCTAAAAATGATGGTTTATATACCACTAGACTCAGAATTAAATTGCGAGTCGATTGATATATAACATGTCAGAGTACAATATTGAATGGCTTCAGAAGGCGCGGATTCTGAATCTCGCTCCAGAAGCCACTTCAGAAGACCGGACCTCGATTTTTCGCAATCATGCTCCCAACCAATTCTGTGGACAAAATGAACGAAAAATAACAAGTCTCCGAGATTTGCCGTTCTGCCCTCGATTTTCTCAAAAAACGCGTTATATAGATTATGTGCATATTCAAGTAATTTTTTCCCCTGAAAAGTTGCCTTAAGTATTGGAAATCCTACAAATTACAATAATTTATTTGATAATTGGGAAACTTCTAAAGTAAAATTAAAAAGTAAAAAATTCTATCTAATCTTGAAAGGCAATTATTATATATAAACTACATATAAATATCCAAAAAATCATAACTAACACTACAATATCTTTTTTTAAAATGAATCGTTTTTTATTATGTGTTATATAAAAACCAACCTGATTGACGATAAATTGATCTTGTCTCGTCAGAATCCCATGGAAGTAGGACCAGATTGTTTGTTTTTCTTTTTGAGCGTAATTGTGGAAAATTTCGACGCGATTTTTATCTTCTTGAAGCATGTCATCGAAAACAGTCAAGACATAACGGATAATCTGATCTTTAGCGACGTCTTTGACCAGGTAAATAACGGCAGCGGCGGAATTTTGGGAATCTCGATGAAGAACTTCGTCCCGATCTTCCTTCTTTTTGGCTGCTTCATAGTTAGAGATAAAATTATAAACATCTTGAGGAATTAATTGACTTCTCAAATAAGACGACCAATTTGGTTTTGTTGACGGATTTCCTCGGACTTCAGCGGCTTCTAATTGAAGTTTACTTGTGGCATTTATCATATCCACTTGAGCGATGGAATGAGGAGAAACATCAGGATTTGCCATTTTACTAAAAAAATTATATTTTTTTTATTTTAAAATTTATAAAAAAAACCAAAAATAAAAGTCAAAAATGAATTTTTTTCAAATACAACCAACTCCGAAAAGCAACGAGCAAAAATCAAATAACCCATGGACCGACAAATCGCGACAGGACCCGAAGGGCCGCCGCAAGCAAAAGTCCTGACTCGCGTGTTGGCACAACTTTATATATAAAAATAAAACTAAAACAAACAATGTCCATTTTACATTTTATATAAAATCAATCCAAAGATAAAATCTCATCCATTGAACAACCATAAATAAAAACATAATATATAAAAAATCGATTTTTAAAACTACTTTGAAGTTGCATCCTAAATTTTATAATTTTTATAAAAAATTTTTATTTATTAAACATATATAGATATAAATTAACAAAAACGTCAAAAATAGGAAATTCTAACAAATCAAAAAAGTTAGAAAATGTTTGAAGTTTTTTGAATATTTTTAGGTAAACTCATTCCTTGTTAAACTTCGATTTTATAACTTTTTCGATTTCAAATTAATGTAAAATTTTAAAAATTCGAAAGATATATCATATTTGAGAAAACTACTCTAACTTCTGGACTTTTAAAGACAGTTTTAATGTGATTAACTCGGAAGATGAGTCGTGGATTTAAACCCGATCTTCTGTAAGAAATCGATCCTTGTCAAAGTTGTCGAATTTTCGAAATCTCCAACCTTCGATTTTGAATTAATCCAATTCGAAATTCTTAATTCAAAATCGGTTCGAAAATCGACAGCTCTGGTCCTTAGATTTCACTTGAAATTTCGGAAGCAGACAATTCAATCAAATCCTAATTTCCGTTACTAACTCTAAGTTCTCCATATTCAAGAAATACCATTATGGCAAAATTATTTCTTGATTGTTCCCAAAAATTTCCAGAATCACACCACATTATTCTCACTTCCAAATCAACAACTACATCAACAATACCTTCACCAAGATGAGTCTAACCGCGAGTATCATGAAGACTTCCGCAACTTTAGTCAAGTGGATAAGCGACCAAATCTAGTCTATGTAGTTACAGCACCACGAGTTCAACTAGCAGATGGAAACTATCTTCACCATGGACAAAGGATAAAAGGCAGATATTGAAGCTCCGGTTCCAGAAAACAACGAGCGAACTACTGCTACTGACACTATGGAGGACGAATAAAGTAAATTATTCGTTAAAATGAAGTTATTTCTATGGCAAAATGGAAACCGGCATTATTTAGTCAACTAATAAAGTTTTCGAACCCATTCCCGATTCAGCTACTCTACCGACAGGTTCCAAAAAAATTTTCATAACAATTACACCAGCTTAGAAATATTGAATTAATTTATCAATATTCCGTGCTTGTAACAAAACAAAGAACAACGCACTGTTTACTTCCTGCGGCGATGTCCACCTCCCTTACGAGCTTCCTTCGGCTTTGGTGGGAGAATAACGCCATCGTACTGAAAATCAGTATATCAGAATCACTCCGTGTATAGTGACGAAACATACCTTCTGTTGGAACCACTTGACAGCCTCTTCGCGTCCGATACGGTGAGAAGATCCAATACGGCTCTTGCAGCGTCTACGTTTGGAGACACGAGTACCATTACGGCTCAAGACGACGTAGAAGTCCATTCCGTAGATACCGATGGAGGGATCGTATTTCAATCCAAGATCGATGTGTTCTTGAATACCGAAACCAAAGTTGCCAGTATCAGAGAAGTTCTCGCGGTACAATTCGTATTCCTTAACCTAAATACAACCAGTGTTTAGATACGTCCTTAGTGACCGGTACTCATATATCAACAAAGCAACACACGTACCTTGAGACCACGGTCGATGATCTCCTCAGCCTTGGGACCACGAACGGTGCAGTGGACACCGATCTTTTCGTTACGGCGGATACCGAAGGAACGGACGGTGAAACGAGCCTTGGAGAAGACGGGAGTTTGACCAGTGAGCTGCTCAAGCACCTAAAAAGTAAATCGCCCCATAAAAATCGTCTCAATAAACGTTTCACAACGGACCTTAGCGGCACGAGTCAATCTGTCACCAGATTCACCGACGCAGATGTTAAGGCAGAGTTTCTGGATCTTGAGATCCCGCATGGGGTTACGCAACTTCTTTTCGCGTCTTTCAGCGATCTGCTCAGCTGTAAGAGTACCCATATTGAAGAAACCTGAAAAACAAAATCTCGATTATTACTGTTGGAAAAGCTGAAAAACGCGGCAAACAATATGAATACGGAATTGAGGACATGAGTTACGGTGAATTAAACAAGAATTATATAAAAATAGAAAGAAAATACGATGGAAAAGCAACTAAAAAGTGATCGCAGTGAAGCAAAAAGGAAGAGAGACGACAGCGGACAGCAACCGTACTTTTTCCCTGAGTTTTCGCGTCGGGTGCTCGCTCGCAAGGTTTTTCTTCTTCGAACTGAGCTTTTTACTTCCGAACTGTTTCATATATCAAAATGCTAAGGAACTGCAAAAATTTTAATATCAACACCATTAGGACCTTGATTAACACGAATAAAACGGTAAGACACGGTTATTTAAGGATTTTTGAAGAAATAAATTGGGTTTTTAGGGAAGAGAGAAATTCAGGGTCGTTGAAGTCGGAGCTCGTGATGGATTGCAAAATGAAAAGGTAAAGAGTGGTACATAAGTTGAGAGGACAGATAACGGGAGTGGATTTAGACGATTGTGCCGACGGAGACGAAAGTGGAGCTGATCAACAAGCTGAGCGAGGTCGGGATGCAGACCGTCGAAGCTACCAGTTTTGTCTCGCCGAAGTGGGTTCCGCAGATGGCCGATCACAATGAAGTCATCTCGAAGATCAAGAAATATCCGGGTGTTTCTTATCCTGTACTTGTTCCAAACTTGGCTGGATTGAAGAATGCCGTAAGTGTTTTCAGTTTTATTTTTGCGAATCTTTGTATTTAGTTGAAAAACAAAGATGTGCATGAAATCGCGATATTCCTGGCTGCTTCTGATGGATTTTCGAAGAAAAACACAAATTGTGACGTTGCTGAAGCTACTAGAAGAGCCCAAGAGGTCGCCGAAGAAGCGCTCAAAAACGGACTTCGTGTCCGTGGATACATCTCCACCGTCATCGGCTGTCCGTACGACGGGAAAAGCGATCCAAAACTCGTGGCCAATCTGGCGGAGAAATGTCTGTCTTTCGGTTGCTACGAAGTCAGCTTGGGAGACACGATCGGAGTCGGCAGTGCAGGTAGCGTCAATAAACTCCTCGACGAAGTCTTGAATGCCGTTCCAGTCCAGAAACTCGCCGTCCATTTCCACGACACCTACGGCCAAGCCCTGAGCAATGTCCTGGTCGCGATAGAAAGAGGCATCAGAGTGGCGGACAGCAGCGTCGCCGGCCTCGGAGGTTGTCCTTATGCGAAAGGAGCCACGGGCAACCTGGCTTCTGAAGACCTCGTCTACATGCTGGAGGATTTGAAATTCGACACAGGTATCAATCTAGACAAGTTGGTCGAAACAGGCGGATGGATTTGTGATTTGATGGGCAGAACCAACGTCTCGAGGTCGTCCAATGCCCTCCTGGCGAAAAAACGAAAGCAATAGAGTACCAAAAGTAGTAGGAAAGTGCCATTGATATATGACTGTAGAAAATTAGGAAAAATAAAATTTACAGAAAAAGATAATTCGCAGAAATGTTTTATTATTCAAAAATTCCCAATAAAATGGTCCATTGACTGATTTGGTCAAGTTGTTTTTTTGCAAGATAGGATTTTAGGTATATTTCCGATGATAAAAGAGATATTTTAGGTCTCTCTTCGACTCGCTTCTACAAAAAACAACATTTTTGACTTTCTTCGACTCGCACTTCTAATGACCAATGTTTTAGGCCTTTCTTCGACTCGCACTTTTAAACGACGGCATTCGAAGCCCATTTTTGACTCGCACTTCTAATAATCAGTAATTTAGGCCTTTCTTCGACTCGCTTTCCTAAAAGATGGTATTTTAGGTCTACTTCCGACTCGCCTCTTTTGCCCCTATGCTTTTCGAGTTTTTAATTTTCGTTCGTTGTTTTGTTTTTTCCCGCCTGTCTTCCGTGTTTTCTGGTCCAAAATGAGTCTTGATGAGATGAACAGATTGAGCGAGGTCCAGGACTCGTATTTCTTCCGACTTCCTCAAGCTTACATCATTGCTGACTATGTCTGGCCTGGTGTCATCATGTCTCCCAAAAGGATCAAGGACATCAAGGAGATGCAGTTCGACGAAAACGACGTTGTTATTGCTTCTTATCCGAAATCAGGCAAGTTTTTGTAATTTTTGATATATGGGGAATTAAGATTTTAGGCACGACTTGGATGGCCGAACTAGTCTCGGCAATCAACTACTTTGGAAACACCGAGGAACTCAGGAAACTCCGTCAAGACTCAAGGGTTCCCTGGCTTGAATTGGACACTCAGTACTGGTGGATTCAGATCTTTTTTAAATGGAACAAATTCTTCACGAATTCCCAAAACACAGACATCAAAGACAACCGTTGTCACACGAAAGGAACCAAATACCGTCTCTGCTTCACTCATTTGCCCGTGGAATTGTTGCCAGAATCCATCATCAACGGAAAATGCAAGTTGATCTACGTCGCCCGGAACCCGAAGGACAATGCTGTCAGTTTTTACCACTTTCATAGAATGGCCAGATTCCTTGGATGTCAGAAAACCACCTGGAACGAATTCTTTGCTTTGTATTTATCCGGAAGTATCTACTGCGGATCCTGGTTTGAGCATGTTTTAGGTTATTGGAAGCTTGCGAATTCCCCTAATCACCAGCATCGTGTGATGTTCTGCAAATTCGAGGAAATGAAGAACAATCTCCCCAAGGAAATCTCAAAGATTGCCGATTTTATGGAAATTGACCTAAATGACGAACAGAAAAAACGAGTTTTGGATCATTGTACGTTTGATTCGATGAAAAACAACAAAATGGCGAACAGAGACACAGTATGGCTCTTCAATCAGAAGATTTCCAAGTTCATGAGAAAAGGCCAAGTCGGGGATTGGCGGAATTATTTCACTTTTGCTCAAAGCGAAGCCTTTGATGAAGTTTACAAGAAGAAAATGGAGAACACTGGACTCGATTTCCGTTTTGAATAGGATATTAACGAAATTTACCATGTATTATGTAACTATGTGTCTGATAGCTTTGTAAAAATCTCGGAAATTAAAAAATAAATTTAACTATTCTGAAATACTTTGAAAAGCGAGACAGATTTGACATTTTTGACTTTTTTGGAAGTGGTCAGAACTGGTTGGGAGAAGTCCCGACACGAAAGAATTTTTGATTTTCGGAAAGTGCTTTGTCATCACTATCCATTTTTATTTATCATTGATTTTTCAGATTTTAAAGTTATTTTTATCTGGATATTAATTGAATGTTTTCCTTCGCGATGCATTCTGATAATTTGGTAATATTGGTTTTTTTAAAATAACAGCTTTATGGAAATTTTTTATTTTTAAGAATTTTTTTAATTTTTTATTTTTTTCGTGCTAACTATATTTGGAACGTGGTGCTTTTAATGCTTATGGGACGGGATAATGATTTTTAGAGTAATTGAAATAAGTTTTTTTAGGATATGTTTTCGTTTTCGAGCCAATCGTCGCCCTACGACGACCATGTCGAAAAAGCTACTGCTGAAAATTTGACGTCAGAAAATTGGGGTTTGATGATGAGTATTTCTGATGCTGTATCTGCTGAAGGACCTAAAGGAGCTAAAAATGTTTTATTATCGATTAAGAAGAGATTGAATAATCGAGATCCTCATGTGGTCATCTACGCTCTTTCGTTGTTGGATTGTCTTTGGAAAAATGCTGGATCCGAACTTCGAAAACAAATTTCCTCAAAGGAATTTGTTTCAGAACTTTCTGATAAGGCTAATTCCGTAAGTTTTTGTGGTTTTGATATATGGATTTTTGTTCCAAACAAAGTATTGAGGATTTTTGACCTAAATTTCCGTTGATTTTGTATTTTATAACTTCATATATATTAATAGTTTGTTTTACAGAATTTCCTGGATGTAAAGATTGGAATTAAACAATTTACATCATTTTCTGGAAATATAAACCCTCGAAATTCCTAAATCCCCTAGGATCGGTCCCTCCTGATAAATGAAAATGATTAGTTTTATTTTTGCAGAAATTTTCACATCATTTTTTGGATTTTTCTAACGTGATCGAAATGACCTAAATCTTCTTAAGCTTTATGTAGATTAATTTTATGATTTCAAATTAGTAATTTGTTTATTTTTGAACGATGATTATTTTCAGAGCGTTCGAGCTGTGGCTGTCAAAGTCAGAGAAATTGTGAAAGATTGGGCCCAGAATGACTGTCCGAAAGATGCTTCGCTTTCTCTTATTGCTAGTTTGTACAAAGAATTGCAAAATGACGGGTTTGTCATGGATTCGCCAAAACAGAAATCTGCGCCAGTCTCGAATGATCCCAACGTCGTCACCAGTGCTGAAGAAGAAGCTGCTTTAGCTAAAGGTTTTTTTTAATTTTTGAAAGTAAAAATATCTGGATTTTTAGCAATCGAAGCTTCGTTGAGAGATGTGGAACAACAGAAGAAAAAAACCACGAAAAATACCGCTTATCCGAACCTGGCCAAACAAACCCTCGCTGGATCTGGCGGGAAAGAGAGACAATTACGTCAAGTTAAGGCTATATATGATTTTGAAGAAGTGGAAGAAAACGAATTACCGTTCAAAGCAGGTGACATTATTTCTGTGTTAGAAGACAGCGATCCAAATTGGTGGAAGGGACAGTCTCATAGAGGAATCGGACTTTTTCCAGCAACTTTTGTAACGGATAAATTAGACAATTTGTCAACAACGAATGGAACATCACGAGAAGAATCGAAAAAATTAGAACCGTTACCAGTGAAAATTGACAGAGAAATTTTACTTAAATGTCTTCAAATGCTAGAAGATTGCGATCCTACAGGTGAAGCTCCAGATCCACCGGAATTAGCACTTTATGAAGAACAAGCAAATAAACAAGCAACATTAATAGACAAGAAACTAGCTGCAATAGATAAACAAATGAATATGCTGGCTAATTTGGATATTTCTGTGAGAAATGCCCTGGCTTCTTACGATGAAGCGATTCAACAAGTGCAAAATCAACCTGTAAGTTTTTTTAAATTTTTAAAAAATTAAATCAACCTATAAGTTTTTTTAAATTTAAAAAAAAATAAACCAACCTGTAAGTTTTTTAAAATTTTTAAAAAATTAAATCAACCTATAAGTTTTTTTTAATTTTTAAAAAATTAAATCAACCTATAATTTTTTTTAAATTTTTAAAAAATTAAACCAACCTGTAAATTTTTTAAAATTTTTAAAAAATTAAATCAACCTATAAGTTTTTTTATTTAAAAAATTAAAGTTATTTTTGGTTTTTTTATATTTTAAGTGAATTTTTAATTTTCTTAGAAATAGAGATTAGTCTTTAAAATCCTGGATTCTGAAGGTCAATTTTTTGTTTTCATTTGAGATTTAGAATTTATAAATCCAATCCCCTGGTTTTAAGCACTTTTCTGTTTTTACTGCAGAATTGGAAAGTAAATGCTTGGTATATAGGTATTCGGGGTAAATATCACAGTACGGTAATAAAGTAGTAATATAAGTATGTGCATTTAGCCCCCTCCTCCGTTACAACCCCAGTTTTCGTTTCCGGATTTGAAATCTGGGGTTTTTCCGACAATTCCTGGTGGTCCTATGGCACTTTTGCATCAATATCAGTTGTCTCAAGGACAGAATGTTCCTAATCAAATTCCACAATATGGTGTACCGTATAATCAACAGAATATGGTTCAATCAAATAATCAAATACCACAATATCAACAATTTCAAGGACAAACTGGTTTTGTACCGTATCAACAACAAATTAATCAATCAAATTTGCAAACTCAATTAACGCAAATTCATCAACCTAATCCACAATCTCAAATTAATATTCAAAAACAACCCCAAATTGTTCAACCTCAACAACAAATGTCGATTAATCAATCACAGAAACAAGTTCAACAATTTGTTCAACCACAAGTTTCATTACAACAAGGACAGAATAGTATTCAACAACAGCAATTTGTTGGATCTCAGCAGAATGTTACTTCGCAACCTATTACATCGACTGTTGCTCCTATGGTTTCTCAAAGTATTCCACATACTCAACCGACTACTTCTGTGATTTCTCCTATTGTTTCTCAGAATACATGTATGTCGACTCAATCACAAGGTCCTGTTATTGCTCCGATTGTTCCTCAGAATGTTGTAAATCAACAAAATGTTCAACATCAAATTTGTCAAGATGGTAATCAAGGAACTGTTCAATTAGAATCAATGGTTAATAATGTGGCTCCTGTGGAACCAGTTATTCCATTAACTCAACAAATTGTGACGTCGAATTCTCAAGAACCAACTCAAGCTACTGTTGCTCCTCAAAGATTTACATCGCAAATTCAACCAATTGAATCACAATCGGATGTTGTTGAACAACAAATTGTTTCTCTTGATGATACAACGAATTCTGAATCAGAAAGATCTGTTGTTGGTGATCAGCAGAATTTAGAAAATGTTCCTATTGTTAATCCGATTCCGATTGTGCCTCAACAGAATCAAGAAAATCAACAGTTTATCGCTCCTGTTCAGCCGCAGACAGAACAATAATGAAATATGTACTTATGGATTATGAAGATTCTTGCTTTTTGCCGACTTGTTCATTGATCCAGTTAAGATACAGCTCGCTTCCGGATTCGATCTGGAATTAATTATTTTAGAGACTTGTAAAAGTAATGTTCGTGTAAATAATTAAATTATTTGGAATGGTGAATAAAGTAAATTTGGGAAGAGAACTTACTGGTAAACTGATGAACTCGGGCACCTCATAAGGGTGATTCTTGATGACATGTTCTCGGAGGTTTTCTAATTCGCTGTTTTTAGTCTTGATTATCAAAAGTAACTCGTTGTCTTCTTCCACTTTGCCTTGCCATTGGTATCTGAAGGTTGGTTTTAAGTTATAAAAACTATGAAATTTCTAAAGTGGTCTCGATAGAAAGTTTTGGGATATAAAATGAGCTAAAATTTTGGTTTTGCGCAATTTCGTAATCTTACAAGATTTCGTCATTAATTTCCTGAAGCTGTATTCTTTTAAAATACATCTAAAAACTTCTAGACTGGGGTATATAGGGTACAAAAAGCTTTGTCTATCCTCAAACATTAATTTTCATATATGAAAGTACATGTAACTATTCGAAAAATCACAACTACATTCAGAATGCCCAAAGTTAGAGTTGCTTATTTGTAGTGGAAATTATATATGAAAAAGCAACTCACACAGATTTAATTCCTGGAACAATGTTGACACATGCAGCAAGTCGTTGTTCAACAGCTGACCTAAGAAGTAAAATTTCATATATAAAAAGTAAAATTTCATATATAAAAAGTGGAATTCCATATATAAAAAGTGAAATTTCATATAAAAAGTTGAATTTCATATAAAAAGTGGAATTTCATATAAAAAGTTGAATTTTATATTAAAAACTTAAAAACACTATACCTAGCGATATTGTTAGCGACTTCTTGATTAGGAACAGTCACATAAACGACATTGAAGACAGCGGTGGTCATCCTGAGAAGAGTAGAAGCTGGTACATTCATTTTTTGACGTTGACATTAGATTCCTGTTTTGATGGTTTTTTGGCGAAACGTTCCCGAGAGATTTGGCGCTTTTTAACTTTTTAAATCTTTAAACTAGAGTGATGTCATTGCCAATTTTATCAAAAGTAATCTTGGTTTGTCAGGACTAGCGACCATATTTGTCGCCAACGCGAGAAAACAAAATTGATTTTTTTCCGTCTTTGAAACTTGATTAACGGTTTTTTGGGTAAACTTGGTTTATTTCCTTGTTTTTTATAAACTCTGAGAAAAATACAAAAAGATAGACTTTTTGAACGATATTTGATTAGTTTTTTAAATTGAAGAAATGCAAAAGGACACCGTGGAGAATAAGAAATTAGGTATCCTGGTAGCTCTGGAGAAGTAACAACACGTTGAGCAAAGTAATCCCGGGGATTTAGGCGTATCCTGTGGCGTACTGCGAGAAGCTCCCGTACTCAGGTAGATGTCGTGAATTTACTAGGTTTTGTTGGGGAATTGGTCGTTGATGATGAAATTGGGAATCTGTTATGTAAGTAGTTTCGGAATCGCAGCAGACCTTTCTCCATAACGTGCAGCAGCCGCAGAAAAAACAACAAACCAAAGAAGTCAGACAAGTCCTGTTTTCTGGAAGACAACATCCAACGAATTCTGAACTTCCGTAACTTGCGGAATCAGAATAAACGTTGCCTGTGCAAAGAGCGTAGAAAGTCCTTCTGAATTCTGAATTTATGAAGAAGAATATTAATAATTTTGAAGAACTGCCTCCAACAGCCAACCACATGAAAGCGAACTTCATCGTCGCGGCGTCTTCTGGAGGAACCCAACTCGAAGGCAATATGAGTAAAACCACGATCGGTATCCAGGAAAGCACAAAAACGACCATAGTGAATACGGTAACGATGAAATTCCTGTCATTGTCGATTATTGTCCTTTGGATGTCCTCGAGCTGGAAAAAATTGTGTAAAAAATAAGAAAACTACACTCGTAAAAATCATAAGTTTTCTAAAGCGGTCTCGATAGAAAGTTTTGGGATATAAAATGAGCTAAAATTTTGGTTTTGCGCAATTTCGTAATCTTACAAGATTTCGTCATTAATTTCCTGAAGCTGTATTCTTTTAAAATACATCTAAAAACTTCTAGACTGGGGTATATAGGGTACAAAAAGCTTTGTCTATCCTCAAATATTAATTTTCATATATGAAAGTACATGTAACTATTCGAAAAACCAAAATACCCCATCGAAACCAAAGTTGGTTTGTTTGTTATGTAAAAATAAAAAATACTATACAAAAATAGTATATAACTACAAAGGAAGTTTTAAAAAAATCATAAAAAATTTAAAATGATCATAAAAAATTCAAAAAGATAGTATAAGGAATAAGGAAAAAAGCAGTACCTCTTCCGGTCTCTTGAGGGCTCGCCCGACGGAGTAGGCCGTGAAAATAATTGTCCCAACGACTGGTCCGATGACAAGGACGGCTAAAGTCAGACTATAGGCTAAAGTAGGCCTTTCCACTTTGATAACGCACATTTCGAATTCTTGATGGTATTTGGCCTGAAATAATATTATTTAAAAAATAAGAAAATTAAATTTCCACGAAATTATCTTGGAAGAATTTAGGTAAAAAAGTAACGAAATTGCGAGTCCATTTCAGCAGTAAATTGCCGGATTTACCGTTTTTTCCACTTTAAAAAGTTCTTTTTCTTTGTGGAAAAATCCAAAAATATGCGAAAAAAACATACTGTTGTAAAAATATAAATAAAAAAATTTTATAAAACCGTTTTGATGGGGATTTTCTGAAATTTAGGTAAAAAACAAGAAAAAAAACAAGTGACGAAATCGCGAGTCGATTTCCGATAAATTGCCAGATTTGCCATTTTTACCACTTTTGCAATAACTTGCGCCCTTTGCGCGGGAATTCGAAAATTAATAAAAATCAGAAATTACAAAAAAATTTGGAAAATTTTTAAATAAAAAGTTTTGTGATTTTTCAGAAAAATTTGAAGTTTAGGTAAAAGAAATTTAAAAAAAGAGCGAGTCGATTTAAGTGGAAATTACCAGTTTTTCCATTTTTGTAGTTTTTACAGTACTTTGCGCGGGAATTCAAAATTTGCATATTGTTTTTAATAAATTTTTCGATTAATTTAAATAGTATTACCTCCATTTTCGTGATCAAGATAGGGAGGGCGATGAGAACGGCACTGACCCAGGAGAAGGCGATCCAGCACTTGCATCGGGTGAGGGTGTGCTCTGAATCGTATCTGGAAGGCTTCATGAAGGCGGAATGTCTGTCTACAGCGACCCAAATAAAGGTATAAATGGTAGAACAGAGAACTACAATATGGAGATAAGCACTGGCCTTGCAAATTGGAGAATTGTCCTCCCAGAATCTCCATTCCGGATTCAGGGAACTGTACATCGACAACGGGATTATGCATGTTGCGGACAGCAAATCAGCAAAAGCAAGAGATATCTGAAGAAATATTTTTTACAACATAAAAAGTAAAAAAGTAAAAAATTAAAAAATAACTTTTGTAATATAAAAGTTGAAAAATAAAAAATAATTTTTACTATATAAAAATATACAAATAAAAAGTAATTTTTACAACAGAAAAGTTGAAAACTAAAAAATAATTTTTATAATATAAAAATTAAAAAATACTTTTTAATGAAAACAAAAATTTTTTTAAGTTTTTTATTGAATTTTTAAAAATATTTATTAATTTTTTAAAAATTTTAAAGTTTTTTTGAGATTTTTAAAAATATTTATTAATTTTTTTTTAAATTTTTTTTAAATTTTTAAGTTTTTTTGAGATTTTTTAAAAATATTTATTAATTTTTAAAAAATTTTTTTTTAATTTTGAATTTTTTTAAAAATTTTAATTAATAAAAAATAAAACGAACCAGAAAGTACCCTATACAGTCGTGGAGGGTCTTGTTGGAGACGAGAACGACGATGCTGATGACGGAAGAAAAGAAAAGCAGAAGCCCTACGGCCAGAATAACAGCAGTTCTGGCTAGGGATTCTACTGTAAGGAGCGTCGGATCGACGACGAGCATCCTTTGAGGACGATCGAGGTCCTCCTGTCCTGGGGGGATGGCTTGGGGTACTCAATAAGGTCCAGGACTTGCCTTTTACTAAAATACGTGTTTCCTGAGTTGAAAAAACCAAGAATATTGAGCAGAATTCAGAAGGGTTATGTTACTCGAGAAGGCATTGTCCTGTAAAAGACCGATTAAACGGAACATTTGTGTACGCGGTTTTCCAGGAGAAAGTGGGTATTCTAGTTTCAGTAGCAATGCCAGTCAAGACTCTTTCTTTCATGGCAAAACTGGTAGCAGGCCAGTTTTTCAAAAAGGGACTTCTCGTTTTTCGGCCTTAGGGAAAGACATCTATATCCTCGTTTGGCATCTAGTCCAGTGGTCAGAGTCAGGACTCTCTGGCACAAAAGACCTCTTATTCCAGAAATTTCAAGACTTGTAGTCTTCTCGGAAATATATTCATAAAAAAATAAAAATGACAAATTTTTCTTAATTTACATTAGAACCAAAAGCTATTTGCTCTAGCTTCGTTTCGCCATTAGCCCGGAGACTTGCATTATTACGGCTTATTGCTCTTCTGGCCCTCAAGCAAGCTACTTTATCGACTGTTTCTAATTTGCGCTACAAAAAAGAGCAACAACCATTCCGAAAAAGTAAAAACGAATTTAAAACTATTTTTTACAAAATATCGTCGTGAACATAAATTCGATTTTGGGACTAAAAAAGATAAAAATCATTAAAAAATTTAAAAAATAACTTCAGGAATTTCCGTGGTAAGACATGAATAAAATTTTAGAATTTAAAAAAAAGATAAAAATCATTAAAAAATTTTAAAAATAACTTTAGAAATTTCCGTGGTAGGATATAAATGGAATTTTAGGATTTAAAAAAAATAAAAATCATTAAAAAATATAAAAATAACTTTAGAAATTTTCGTGATAAGACATAAATAAAATTTTAGGATTTCAAAAAAAAATAAAAATCATTAAAAAATTTAGAAAAATTACTGTATTAAGATAAACGAAATTTTTGGGATTGAAAAAGTAATAACTTTCTTTTTAAAAATTCTATGAATTAAAAAGTAACATTTTTTAAAATAAAAATCTAAATGTTTAAAAACCATCGTGACGAAATAAATTCAATTTTTAAATTTTAAAAACAACTTTTTGAAAAAAATCAAATATTTTTAAAAATTTTCGTTTTTAAAAAAATATGATTTTAAAAATTAAAAAAAAGTAAAATTTATTTTTAAAAAAATGAAAATTATTTTTATAAACTTTTGTGGAAAAACTTAAACCTAATTTAAAATAATTTCAGAAGTTAAAAAAAAACAATTTTTTAAAGAAAAAAATAATTAAAAACTGCTCTTGCGAATTTTCATTGTGGGACCTAAATGTGACTTGAAATAATTCTAGAAAAACAATTTTAAAAAAGTAAAAAAAATTTAAAAATTTTTTAATATAGATTTTTTACGAATTTTGGTGGTGGGACTTAAATTTGGTTTAAAATAGTTTTAAAAAAATAATTTTAAAAAATTTCTTTAATATGGATTTTTTACAAATTTTCGTGGTGGGACTTAAATTTGGTTTAAAATAATTTAAAAATAAAAAAAATTTTTTAATATAGATTTTTTTACGAATTTTCGTGGTGGGACTTAAATTTGGTTTAAAATAATTTAAAAATAAAAATAATTTCTTTAATATAGATTTTTTTACGAATTTTGGTGGTGAGGCTTAAATTTGGTTTAAAATAGTTTTAAAAAAATAATTTTAAAAAATTTCTTTAATATGGATTTTTTACGAATTTTCGTGGTGAGGCTTAAATGTGGTTTAAAATAATTTTAGGAGTCTTGGAAAACCCTTTAGGAAAAGTAAAAGTAAATTAAAAACTATTCTTGCAGACTACCGTGACGAAATGCAAACGCGATTAAAAGCGATTTTAGGAATTTGAAATCCGAGATGTTTACTTTGTCTAAAAATTTACTTTTTGTATCTAATTTGGAAAATTGGGACTGCATGGTTCAGGACGCTAAAGCCGTAGTTTTGGGAAGGGGAGTCTCGAGTGAATATGCAAATTAGCGCCTGGACGAGGACTGGTCAACTAGTTGATGACTTGGTCCTTTTCGGGAAACTTGCTTCGGTTGGTTTCTGAGGGCTTCTTGCGTGGAGTCGATTAGCGAAATGCCTTGGGAAGCTTGGTTCGTTAATTAGTCCAGGAAAAAAAGCTTTTTCTTAAAAAAAATTAAAAAAAAAAAAGGTTTTCCTTAAAAAAAATTTAAAAAAAAAAGGTTTTTCTTAAAAAAAATTTAAAAAAAAAAGGTTTTTCTTTAAAAAAAATTTAAAAAAAAAGGTTTTTCTTAAAAAAAAACAATTTTTAAAAAAATGGATTTTATATTTTATATTTTATTTTTAAAATTCCAAAAACTACACGTGAAACAATCTCATGCACTGGCTCAACCTCTTGCTCTCGTTTCCGTAGTGACGTTTGCCCGCTGGATTTAGCTCCTTCCTTTGCCGCATATTATATGGAAATCTACATGAATACTTGAGTAATCCCCCACGGACATCCGAGGCTTGTCAAACGACCAAAGTCGAAATTCACATAAAAATCAAAATAAAAATTTAATTCGGAATTTTTGCACGTTCGAGTCTGACAGCGTTCTGTACCTAAATTTATCAATAAGTGAACAAACATCGAAATTTGCATTTTTCGTACAGTATTTGAATAAGTTAGTTAAGGAGTTTTGCACTGAAATTTACGAAAAAGTCAAAAAACAGAAATCTGCAGCTTGAAAATGATGTTTGGTTATTTTAGAAAATGTATTTTTCACCTAAATTTATTAAAAAGTTAATAAAAACTAAAAAATCGCAGTTTGCAGATAATATTTAAGTAAATTGAAAAATATTTTTTCACCTAAATTTATTAAAAAGTTAATAAAAATTAAAAAATCGCAGTTTGCAGACAATATTTAAATAAATTTAAAAATATTTTTTTATTTAAATTTATCAAAAAGTTAATAAAAATTAAAAAATCGCAGTTTGCAGACAATATTTAAATAAATTTAAAAGTATTTTTTTCACCTAAATTTATTAAAAAGTTAATAAAAACTAAAAAATCGCAGTTTGCAGATAATATTTAAGTAAATTGAAAAATATTTTTTTGTTTAAATTTATTAAAAAATTAATAAAAACTAAAAAATCAGTTTTCTCGCGGCATTTGGGCAAATTAAAAAGTGTATTTTTACTTAAATTTATTAAATTCGAGAAAAATCAAAGTTCGCAGTACTTGGACAGGTTGATTGACGGCTTCTGTATCTACATTTCTTAAAAGTTCGAAAATTGAAATCTACGCGCAACATTCTGACAGATCGGTAAATACATTCTGTACTTACACTTTTCAAAAATTCGAAAAAAAGAAAAATTTCAATTTTCACGTAATTTCCAAAAGGATTAGGATATTTCTTCTGTGGCTAAATTTATAAAAATTTAAAAAAGCAAGGAAATTTGCATTTTTGTACAATATTCAGACAGACAGATTAATATTTTTTTACCTAAAATTACGAAACAGTTCAGAAAAATCAAAAAATTGCATTTTGCCCGCAGTCGTTCAGCAAGTTGATTGACGATCTCTGTACCTAAACTTGTAAAAATTTAAAAAATTTAAAAAATTAATATTTTTGTACAATATTCAGACAGACAGATTAATGTTTTTTTACCTAAAATTACGAAACAGTTCAGAAAAATCAAAAAAATTGCATTTTGTCCGCAGTCGTTTGGCAGCTCGAGTGACATGTTTTAAGTTTTTCGAAATTATTTTTTAAAGTGCAAATTTAACAAAATTGTTTTTTAATTTCTCTGTGTTTAAAGATTATGAATAGTGATGTAATTCAGGTGTTGAATTTAATTTTCAATTTTCAATTCTAAGCCGCAGGAAATTAATTTAAAGTTGTTTCGAAATTTCAGATTGGTTTCATATATCGATTCAATTTGGATTAAATTGATGAAATTGCATTAAATGTCAAGAAATTTTGTTTCGTATCTTCTGTTTTTGCAGATATAGGGGATTATGTGAGTGACGTAAGATGATGAGCTTCAATTTACTTAAAACACAGCTGTCGATCTGCCTGATTGTTGCCCGCAAACTGCGAATTTTTGATTTTTATCAACTTTTTAATAGATTTAGGTACAAAGTACACTTGTTTATTTACTAATCTATTGCCCGCAAACTGCGAATTTTTCATTTTTCATTTTTTAATAAATTTAGGTACAAAATATACTTTTCAACTTGCCCCAATGCTGCTCGCAAACTGCAAATTTTTCATTTTTTAATAAATGTAGGTACAAAATGCATTTGTTTACTTGTCCGAATGCCGCACGCAGATTGCGAATTTTTAATTTTTAAATAAATTTAGGTACAAAGTACGCTTTTCCACTCGCTTAGACGTTGCGCGCAGATTGCAAATTTTTAATTTTTTATCAACTTTTTAGTAAATTTAGGTACAAAACATATTTTTCAATTGGCCTAAATATTGCTTGCAATTTGCAGATTTTTTTATTTGTGAATGTCAATAGAGAAATTTTAATTTATTCGGTTTTTGAACCAAAATTCATCTGTATCTTTTACATTTGGGAAAATTATTTACAATTTCATCGAGTTTTTTGGAAAATTCCCTTAACATAACAGCATCCATGGAATATTTATGTTCTTTCACTGATCCGTCCTCTCGCATCGTCTTCAGCGTGAGAACGACCTCATAGTCGTGTTTCTGGAAGAATGTTCTTTGGCCAACCTGAAAACTTCCAAACTGAATTATTCAAAAACAAGACCAATTTTGACAGTTTTTGAATAGCAGTAACTTACAAAAAACCAAACGAGGGGGAGGGGACCGGAAGTACAAAAACGCAAAACTCACATTTATGTCAAATCTGGCACTGGAACTGATATATCGATCTGGCGACAGTAATATTTCGTAATTTCGCGACATTATCTTGAAAAATTTAAAATTAAATTTAAATTTGAAATTTCAGAAAAATGGACGGAAAACGAGAATTAATAAAAACGAGATTGAAGTTGTTTTTGGCGAAAAAGAAGGACCCTGAGCTCAACCTGGCTCTCGACGGGAATATCCAGACGAAACTGGTCGAGAGTTTACTGGATGGAACGATCTGTCAGATTGTGGAATCACTCAAGGATCTCCAGAAAATACGCGAAAAGTAATTTTTATTTAATAAAATTTCAAAATTCATTAAAAATTTTCACGAAAATTCTAGAAACTTATGAAAATTCATTTTGAGACCATTTTGTAACGAAATTTATTTTTTATTTATTAAAATAGAAGTTTCTAGAATTTGTCAAAATCAAGGAAAATTTAAAAGTACTTTTCACGAATTAGTCTCGGAATGGATTTCTAGAAACTTCTAAAATTCTGATTTTGGATCTTGATTTTTAATTTTTTTATTTTGGAAGAGTTTTAGAAACTTGTATGAGATTCTGGAAGGTTTTAGAAAGTCCTGAGAGATTGTAGGTCGATAATGTAACTTAGAAAAAACATTTTCATGAATTAGTTTTGGAACGGATTTCTAGAAACTTCCAAAATCTCGATTTTTAATTTTCTTCATTCTGGACGATTCTAGAAACTTTCAGAATCTTAATCTTAAATCCTGATTCTAAGTTATATATCAATCTAGAATCTCATACAACCTTCCAAAATTTCAAAATTTAATGAAAATTTCTGAAATCTAAAATTCCAGAAATCCATATTGAGATAATGTTGAAGTGATTTTTTATTTTTCTTTGATTTTATATATTTTTTCGGATTTTCCTATTTATTTTTAAAGTTTTTCAAAATATTTTTTAAGGATTTCTATATATTTTAAAATATTTTCTATATATTTTTAGGAGTTTTTATATATTTTCTTTATGTATTTTTTAATATTTTTTAATATTTTTATATTTTTCATATATTTTTTAATATTCTCTTAAATTTAGTGAAATAGCTGAAGAACGGGATAAGAAGCTTCAAGAACTTCGGAATTCGGGTCTTCCCACAGATGACGTCATGCGGGAATTTGACCTTACTATCCTGAAGCAGCTCGATGAACTCGTCGCGGACCAGCAGGCCCATCTTTCATGTGCCCATGTGCCTCTTTTTGAATCAAGTACAGATCCGAAAAAAATCAAAATCCAAATGGAAATAATGGAATTTATCGAATCTTTGTGTTCTTTGATGAATAAAAATTAATTTTATTATTTTTGAAAATTAAAAAGACCTAATATAAGAAAGTCAAAAATCTGTCGAAGCTTAAGAGTTGCCGAAAACAAACAAATCCAAAAACGGCGATTTCTGTCAGACCGTATAGATGACAGCTCCCGCGTGAATTCAAGATCCAAGTTTGTTCCAATTCACGTTCGCGCAAGAGTAGGGCCTTGTCCGACAACAAATCTCTCAAAGCCGACTTTCTTGGTCAAAACAAGAGCTTTTCGAGCTTTAGTTTCGATTTTTAAAAATCTCTAAAACTTTGATTTTTAAAAATCTCCAAAATTTGAATTTTTAAAAATCTCTAAAATTCCGATTTTTAAAAATCTCTAAAATTTGAATTTTTAAAAATCTCTAAAATTTCGATTTTTAAAAATCTCTAAAATTTCGATTTTTAAAAATCTCTATAATTTTAATTTTGAAAAATTTTAAAAAATAAATTTTTTAAAAATTAAAATTTCGAAAAATGTTGAAAATAATCTTCTTTTTTTATTTTGGTAAGTTTTTAATTTTTGTGATTTGAAAATAAAAATTTAGGTTTGATGTTTGTTGTCACGGATTCGGTCTTGATGCCTCCGAATTTCATGCAACTTCAGCCTCTGGATGTACCGTATAACTACAAAACTGTAAGATGAGATTATAGAAAAGTTTTAAATTAACTGAAATTCTGTAGGAATCTCCAGAAGTCAGTGGAAGACCTTGATTCTAAATTTAGCGAATTCTGAGATTTTTGAAAATCTTCAAAAAATTAAAAAACAAGATTTAAAATTAAGATTTTGGAAGTTTCTAGAATCCTCCAAAATTAAAAAATTAAAAATCAAGATCCAAAATCAGAATTTTAGAGGTTTCTAGAATCGTCCAGAATGAAGAAAATCAAAAATCGAGATTTTGGAAGTTTCTAGAAATTCGTTTTGGGACTAATTCGTGGAAATGTTTTTTCTAAGTTGCATATATCGACCTACAATCTCTCAGGACTTTCTAAAACCTTCCAGAATCTCATAGAAGTTTCTAAAACTCTTCTAAAATAAAAAAAATTAAAAATCAAGATCCAAAATCAGAATTTTCGAAGTTTCTAGAAATCCGTTCCAAAACTAATTCATGAAAATGTTTTTCCTAAGTTACATATATCGACCTACAATCTCTCAGGACTTTTCATAATCAAAAAAATTAAAACCAAGATCCAAAATCAAGATTTGAAAGAGTTCTGGAAACTTTGGAATTCGTTTTGAGACCATTTCATAAAAAAATCCACTTTTAATTTTTATATATCGGACTAGGATTCTGCAGAAGCTTCAGAAGTCCTCCAGAATCCAGTAGGAGATTCCGCAACTTTCTAGAATCCTCCAGAATCCAGTAGGAACTTCTAAAACTTAAAATTCTGAAAATCTGTTTCGAAAAAAAATTTTAAAAATAATTTTAAATTTCTACAACTTTAAAATTTAGCGTTTTTCGAACTGCAGTGTCTTCGAACAGAAGGAAATCCACAAATGCGCCGAACCGCTGTATGAAATCGGGATAACTGAGGGGACTTACGGCGGATTTACCTGGGATATGCTTTTTTCGAGAACAAAAGAGTACTTCAACCAGATCTGCGAGTAGGTTATCTCGTTCAATATCTCGTTAAATTTCGATATTTAGCAAATTCCTCATGTTCGACCTCTGTATTGAGCCCTTTAAACCCACTTGCTTCAACGAGGAACCCGCCAGAGGCCGTTACGAAACCGCCATCAGCATTTTGGAGTTCATCTGCAGGGGAGGATATCAGGGTAAGTGGGCGTTTTCAAATAAAAAGTAACTTTTAAACAAAAAAATAAAAATAAAATTTCTATAAAAACCTCAGGAAAATAACTTTTATATAAAAAACGAATAAAAAGTAACCCTCAAATAAGAAAATTTAAAAAAAGATAGTTTTTAAAAGAGAAACATCAAATAAAAACTAATTTTCATATAAAAAAATCAAATAAAAAGTTGATTTTATATTTAAAAAGTCAAATAAAAAGTTGATTTTATATTTAAAAAGTCAAATAAAAAGTTGATTTTCACATAAAAATCAAATAAAAAGTAATTTTTATATAAAAGATCAAATAAAAAGTAATTTTTATATAAAAAAATCAAATAAAAAGTAATTTTTATATAAAAAAATCAAATAAAAAGTAATTTTTATATAAAAAAATCAAATAAAAAGTAATTTTTATATAAAAAAATCAAATAAAAAGTAATTTTTATATAAAAAATCAGATAAAAAGTGGTTTTTTTATATGAGAAGTAATTCTATATGAACAAATTTGATTTCAGAAATGTCCAAAAGCTTTGATTGCTTCTCGAAAACCTTGACAAGAGGTGAGATGATGCAGTGCCAAGCCGAAATGCTTTCTGATACGAATAAAATTTCGAACAAGATCCCCGTCAGTGGACAAGCTCAAAACGAAGCTGTTTGCGGGTATTTTTAAATTTAAAAATAACGAAAATCACGTTAAATTTCACTTTAGAGCAATGAAGAACTACGTGGAATGCATCAAGTACCCCGTCAGATACGAGTGCGGGTACCGGGCCTGGCAGGACGTGAGAGAGCTGATCGTCGGTCCGGCCCAGCTCATAATGCCGGATTGTGAACTCAGTGTTGCTTCGCCTCAGAACTTTAATTTACTCAATTTCGGGGTGCTCGTACCCACACTCTTCGCTAAATTATTCATCTGATAGAATTTGGGAAATTTTGGATGTAAAATAAACAAGTTGTTAAGGATTGAAAAGCACGAAAACGAAGAACAAGAGCAAGGTCGAGCGGGTGGTCCTGACGCGAAAGTCAGGCAGAGTACCGTTGGCCGCTCGCTCGTTTGTCGGCTCCCATTCGTTCTTCATTCCTTCCTCCCGATCAGTTGTCCTCTTCTTCTTCTTTCTTCTTCCTTCGTTTCTTCTTCTTTCTTCATCCCCCATAACCTCCTACCTCTCCTGCATGTTCCTTAACTGCCGCCCAAAGAATTCACCGTAACTGAAGTGAATTTCCGATTAATTCACCTTCATACTCGTATTTCTGTGGTTTTTATATGAAACCATTGAAATCTTACGGTCACTTGTCCTCTCCCCCATATCCCTATAACCTCACCACTGCCCTACGAATTAATCGCAGGTTAAACTACTAATTCCATTGATTTGTGCTGATATCGGTCGTTGCGTGTTCTATATGGGAATTTGTTCCTAGACTAATTTACCTCGATTTTAGGGTACCATGAGTCATAGAAAGTTCTCGGCTCCTCGTCACGGCCATATGGGTTTTGCACCCAGGAAGCGCGCCCAGCGTCATCTTGGTAAGGTCAAATCTTTCCCTAAGGATGATCCATCCAAGCCCATCCACCTTACCGCCTTTGTCGGATTCAAGGCCGGTATGACTCACATTGTTCGTGATGTCGACAAGCCTGGATCCAAGGTTAACAAGAAGGAAGTTGTTGAGGCTGTCACCGTCCTCGAAACTCCCCCACTTGTTATCATGGGCGTTACTGGATACATTGAAACTCCTCGCGGACTTCGTGGTTTCAAGACGGTTTGGGCTGAGCATATTGCCGAAGATGCTAAGCGCCGTTATTACAAGAACTGGTTAGTTTCCTTTTCTTATTCTCTTTTTGTAGATTGAACTGGTGGTTGCGAACATGCTTTCTTGATGAACATTCCTCTGACTTGGGTCATGAATGTGTTCTCGATAGCACACGCCCTCCAATGTCAATCCTGTATTGATAAGAGGGTTACGAATTCTTACTGAATTCTGTGTCTAGGTACAAGTCCAAGAAGAAGGCTTTCTCCAAGGCCTCCAAGAAGTGGCAAGACGAAGATGGCAAGAAGTCCATCGAAGAGGATTTGGCCAAGATGAAGAAGTACTGCTCCATTATCCGTATCATTGCTCATACTCAGCAGAAACTCATGCGTCATAAGGACAAGAAGGCCCACATCATTGAAATCCAACTCAATGGTGGTACCATCGCACAGAAGGTGGACTGGGCTCGCGAGCACTTTGAAAAGCAGATTCCTGTTGACCAAGTTTTCCAACAAGACGAGTTCATCGACTGCATCGGCGTTACCAAGGGCCACGGATTCAAGGGTGTCACGAGCCGTTGGCACACCAAGAAGTTGCCTCGCAAGACTCACAAGGGTCTGCGTAAGGTCGCCTGTATCGGAGCTTGGCATCCTGCCCGTGTTCAGTTCACTGTTGCACGTGCCGGTCAGAAGGGTTACCATCATCGTACCGAAGTGAACAAGAAGGTCTTCCGTATTGGAAAGTCGTGTTTGACTGCTGAAGGAAAGAACAACGCTTCTACTGATTATGATATCACTGAGAAGAACATCAACCCAATGGTGAGTTGTCGTTCGGACTATCTGATCTTTCCTGGCTACTCTATGATGAAAACTTAACCGTTGAATTGCTGATACTGTATGTCATAGTTACTCTGAGAGGCCCGGAAGATGCATATTGACGATATAAAAAGAATTGCGGTACTAATTGTTGGTTTTCAGGGTGGTTTCGTCCGTTATGGTCTCGTCAACCAGGACTACGTCATGATCCGTGGTTGCTGCATCGGTCCCAAGAAGCGCCCGATTACCCTCCGCAAATCCCTCGTTGAGCACAAGAAGCGCTTTGCTTTCGAAAAGATCAACCTCAAATGGATCGACACCAGCTCCAAGATGGGTCACGGTCGTTTCCAGACTGCTGCCGAAAAGAAGGCCTTCATGGGCAAGCTCAAGAAGGATTTCCTCGCAGAAAGTGCTTGATTGTGTTTGTTATAATTGTTGGCAGAATAAAATATTGTTGTGTTATCTGTTCCGTGTTTTGTGTTGTGATCGCAGTTGTGTACCTAACGTGGGAGGTTGAACTGGAAGAAAATCGATTTGCAGAACGTTGAATGCCCCAAGGCCTCAGCATCTTTGTGAAGTCAGCAATCGGCCAGAAGGTAGTGATTGAGTTCAAAGACGAGTCGGCAGTCTGGGGACCGGTTGAGGATTGCGACGAGTCTATGAACATCAGCCTCGGGCAGTCGTTGTACTTCAAGAGGCGGGTTAGAACGGGTCCTCCATTGCAGCTCAATCAGTTTTTCGCTCGAAGTCGTTACATCCGATTCATCCATCTCGACGTTAGTCCAGCTGTTGTCAAACGGTACAATCTTGATCACACAAAGGAGCCCCTGAGACGTGGGTTTAATCAAAAGGATTGTTTTTTATTTCGACATTATCGCATTTCAGAGCGCGAGGATTGTTCAACGTTACCTCCGCAATCATTTGGAAAAGATCCTAAACGATCATGATGCTGCTTACTTTACTTATATGGATGCTTAAATTTTTATGTTGTTCAGGCTGGTTTTTTTTCCAAATTGTTGATATATGGGTGATTTTTTAGGATTGGCATCTTATTTGTCTGATTATTCTGTTATTCAACCTCGTTTGAGATCTCTTTACTTTTCTGACAGCACTAGTCGATCTCATCTTTCTTTTAGAGCTTTTGAGCAAGAATTTATTATTATTCTTAATGAATTGAACAAACCTCCCGGAGTACAAGGCAATTTCCAATTGTTGGATGGAAATGGAAATGAACGGAATATGTTTTATTATCCGGTTATTAGATATTATGAAGCTTTTTTGGAAAGTATGTTTTTTTGAGTTTTTGATAAAATTGATATATGAAATTTTTAGGAAATTTGGTACCTATAGGATCGTTTTCGATTGATTATGATAGTGGATCGATTATGGGACATTTTGATATAGAAGATGAAACGTACTTTGTTGAACAAATTGATTCATCTAATGAGACGATTATTTACAAAGCTTCAGATGTGAAATATAATGAAATTAAGGATCACGTTAAGAGTCCTTTGATGGTCCCAGAATGTCTTAAGAAAGCTTCGGTATTTGAAGTATTAAGAAGGAAGAAGAGACAAGAATTACCTCCGGCAGTTAAGAAAAATAGATGTGAAATGAAAATAGTTGCTGATTATGATTTTTATAAAGTTATTGGAAATAGGAATTACTATAAAGCAGCAAGACATTTGGTAAGTTTTAGTTTTTTATGTTAATTATAGGGAATTTTTTATATATTAATTGTTGGGATTTTTATATATTAAGTTGTAAAAGTTTTTTATGTATTAATTACAGTTTTCTCTTTAGTTATAGGAATTTTTTAATTGTTAATCGTAGGATTCTCTTATTTTGGATATTTTTATGTTTTAATTATGGTTTTTTAGATCAATGTGGTGGAGAGAGTGAATGCTTTGTTTAAGAAGATTGATTTTGGGATTAATGCAAAACGTGAAGGATTGAGAGGTCTTGGATTTGTGATCAAGGAAATCAAAATATATGATAAACCATATAATGGTTCTGATAGTTTTCATTTTAATATGGATGTCTCATCAAAACCAGAAGGAATTTTTTGGGCTAATGATACCCTTAATTCGTATTCAATTGTAGAAGGAGGGAAATCAGTGTGTGTTTCGGTTATTTTTACAGCAAAAGTGTTTGCAGATGGTATTCTTGGTCTTGCTAATATTGGTCATATTGAACATGCTGATAGTAATAATTTTTGTCCGAGAACAGGATTGTGTGCTACTGAACCAAGATCGGCAGATGGTTGTTATTGTAATACTGCGATTGTAACTGTTAAAAAGAAAAATGGTTTGATGATAACAAGGATATTTGATTTGGTATTTGCTCATGAATTAGGTCATTTGTGGGGAAGTGATCATGATGATGGAGGTAAATGTTTTCCAGAAGAATATTCAGGAGAAAGATTTATAATGCATAGTAGTTCGAATACAGGTTATGATAAGAATAATTATGTGTTTTCGAAATGTTCAATCAGATATATGTTTAGAATTCTTTACAGTACTCAACCAGAATGTTTTGTTGAAGAAGAGAAATCTCTATGTGGTAATGGTATATTAGAACCAGGTGAAGAATGTGATGGTGGTGGTAGATATGCAGATTCAGAAGACATAAGAAGAAAAGATTCATGTTGTGCAAATAATTGTAAATTAAAACCAGGAGCATTATGTTCACCAAGACATTCAGATTGTTGTTCAGATATATGTGATTACTTGCCGAAAAAACATATATGTGTACAAAAAAATGATGATACATGTAGAAATGAATCATATTGTACTGGTGTGAATTCAAATTGTCCTGAACCACCGTATTCAATAGATGGAACAATATGTAGTGATGAAGGAACGTGTAAAAATGGAGCATGTATTTCGTTTTGTGAAATGAGAAATCCAAATTATCAACCATGTATATGTGAAAATTTAAGTGATTCGTGCTACAGATGCTGTAAAGATAGAATTAGTGGTAAATGTGAAGCTGTAAGGCCTCGAATTCCATTAAAAGATGGATCAGTGTGTAGTTTTGGTTATTGTAAAAATGTAAGTTTTTTAAATATAATTTAAAAAATATTAAAATTGAAATTTCAAAAGATTCTTGTGCAGAAAATTAGTTTTATAATAATAAAAAAAGATAAATCTGGTAACTAGTTTTTTTTTATTTAAAAATTTGCGTTGAAGAAATTTCAGAATGTTCGTTTTTGGTTTTTGTAATAGTATTATTTTTGGACGTTTATTAATGACTTCATATATGAAAATTACCACTAAAGAGTAGATAGAGGGTTATGTGTCTTGTATATCCTAGTTTGCTCAAGATCGGGAAGAATGGAGACGCTGTTGGGACCCGCACGGGATTACAGTTGAGGGACGGGTTGTCTAAGTATCTAAGTAAGTATCGTAGTTTAGAAGTTTCTAGATTTATTCAGACAGAATATGACTAAAATGTTGATTATGAAGTTATTATTGTGTAAAATGAAAATTTTAGGCTGTTTTAATTTCTGAAAATTTGTGTCAGAATTGTTTTGTAAAAAATCTGATTTTTAGAAAATTTGTGAAAAAGAAGTAACGGATATTGTGACTCATTTTTGGAAATTGATCAAGAATATCAACAAAACCCCCAGAAATAAGTTATTTGGGGATTATGCCGTTTTTCTGGTTGTAGTTATTTCACTTGCTATATGGATTCCATGTTCTATTATTGTTTGTCGAAGAGACAAAAGAATGCTTGAAGAACAGTCAATGAAAGAAGCTCCAATTGAATATGTTCATGGAACAAGGAAAATTGTCCGTCAGATTGCTATTGAATCTCAAGAAGAACCCGATGACCATAATCATATAGAATCCACTGCCTAATGAACGAGTAATTGTTATCTTTGGTATTTAAATTGTGTTTTATATAGAAAATTCCCATAAATATGTAAATAATCAATGCGGAGATTTTTGAAATCTCAACCTAGTACGAGATGCTGAGTAGATCAATTGAAATGAGGTAAATCCTGTTTTCTGTTTAAAATTGTAGAAACTTTGAATAGAGAACATAGTAAAGTTATTAAGTTTTCACTTGTAAGAATTGTTTGATTTCCATCCAATCTCAGTGGTTAGTCTAACGATACGATCATTATCACTCTGAAGTATATGAAATAGCTACATCTTCTTTCTCCGGATTGGCATTTCCAACCGTTCAAGGAATGACTTGCAGAACAGCTCGCAAGGCAGTTTCTTTACTGTAACGTTCCTGTGCTTCAGATTAAGCCAACCCAGCTTCCCACTGATGGATGGGATAGATTTCAACTGATATGACAAATTAACTGATATTCATAACAATTTATCACGACCGCAGGGCCAACAATAAACACAAAAACAACTCATCACTTATTTAGCCTTTTTAGCGCGGATCTTACGCAGATAGAACTCAAGTTCCTTTCCTTCAAGAATGTAGCCGTCAGCACGACCGCACTGTCCGGGGCGAGAAGAAATACGAGCCAAAAGACGGCCAGCAGTGAATTGCTCGACAAGGTTGGACTCGACTGGAGCGTACTTCTCACGATGCTGCATGATCTTCTTCTGGGTCTTGGTCATCTTTTCCTTATCGAACTTGGCTTCGTCTTCTTCCGAGAGCTTGACACCCTTCTTGCGTCCCAGAGCAGTGGCGTAATGCGATTCATACCATTGACGGAAAGGAACAGCGTCGATGGCAATGATAGCTCCCTTCACGAGGGTCTTGGTACGGACCAACTCGTTATTGGTGGCATTGTAGACGGTATCGATGATACGGGTCTTGCGAGTGCATCCTGGAAGAACTCTCGTCAGAAAAACAAGTGAACGAAGCAATGTGGAGAGCCCGGATAGACATGTGATCACAAGGATACATACGTCCAAATTGGCCGTCGATTGCTTTTCGAAGCTTAATTCCACTTGTCAATAGTGCTGACGAGCAGACTCAACAGCTTCGGGGAAAACAGCAAAAAACAAACCTTCCGAAGCCCAGGCAAAGTTGCCAGTGTCGAGACGAAGAGCACGGTGCTTGATGCTACCTCCACGGCAACGAACCAAGTGAACGCGCTGACCTCCGATCTGTAATAGTCACATAGGCCAAGTCGAGAGACAACATGCTTACCTTAGTGTTGGCTGGAGGACGACCAAGTTCAAACTTTCTCTTGGAATGGATAGGCTTACGCTTTCCTCCGGTCTTTCTGCGCTTATGCCAAGAGTCACGAGAGATACCCATGTTGCTTTCGAGCCCTGTAAGCAAGTGTTCATATATATCGACGTTACAAAGTGAAATCACGAACATGACGAGTAAAACATTTGGGTTTTCGTCAGGATAGTAATTATTATATGGTACTGATAAAGATGGTGTAAGAAAAAGGACAATGTGTGGGGAAGATCGGAAAAAGTAGTAAATGGAGGGAGGAAGGAAAATACGAAGATCAATACTGATCAAGGGTAAAAGATGTGGGTTTTTATTGGGCAAAATGATAATTATGTGGTATTGATGAAGGATGTTACTCAGGGGAAAAAATAAAATGTGGAAAACGTCGGAAAAAGCAGTGAATGAAGGAAGAAGGAACAATAAGAAGGCTAAGCTCGGCAGAGAGGAGAACTGAACGCAGAGCTCTTCCCTGCCCTACTATATTCGCGGCGGGACCAACTCAGCCATCGGGAAAAACTGGGTTCGAAAAAAAGCGGGAAAGTTTGGCGCTCATTTTTCGGATTTATTTGGTCTTGTGAAATTCCACTTTCACGATGGAAGATTTGTCATATCCTTGTCTCGTCATTTAGTAATATATTATTGTTTCAGGATAGTGCCGAAATGTCCAACTTTGTAGTGGATGTGAACGAGGAAGCCCGTCAAAGGGAAGTCGTCCATGAATACACCAATTTTCTCGACGACAGTGTGGGTTTTTTAATTTTATTTTTTACATAATCACTATCCTCTGAAAACGCCTAAAATCTCCGAAATCTCATGGAAGATCTTAAACTTTTTGAAAATTCCAAAATTTCTAGATTTTTAAAATTTCGTTGGAATTTTTCAAACTTTTTTGAATTTAACTAAAACCAGAATAAAAATCTAAAGTTGTAGATTTAAGAAATATGAAAATTATTAAAAATAATTTCATTCAAACCTCGGTTTGGTGTTTTTCATATATCAAGTTGAAATTTCCGGAATCTCCCAAAATCCTCTCAACTTTTTGCGACTTCTCGGGTCTTATAAACCCTTCAAAATTCCATAAAGATTCAGAATTAATATGTAAACTTTAATTTCCTAAGAATTTTTGAGAATTTAAAACAGTTTTGTGGCAAATTTTATTTTTAATTCTCCTAATATCGTCGTTTTCTATTTTTTAGGGAGATGACAAGAAATACACTCTCAGAATCGAGGAGATGATCACTAAGCTCGAAACTCGTCTGGAAGTCGACATCACTGATGTTCGTCGAAAACTGCCCGAGAGAGCCAAGGCCTTGATCGAGGCCTTCGTCTCTGAGATTATCTGCTTCGAACAGGCCTTGAGGGACATGGTTGCGAAAACGAACACGGATTACGCCAAGGAGAATACTTTCCACATTGGATTTGTCGGAGCTTTTGGTCATTGTCACGTCAATCCTCGGACTTTGAAGACAAGATTCCTGGGTCATCTCATTTGCTGTGAAGGAATCGTGACCAGATGCAGTGCTGTTCGTCCAAAAATCACCAAGTCTGTTCATTACTGTCCAGCAACCAAGAAAACCGTCGAGAAAAAGTACACTGATGCCACTTCTTATGAATCCTTCCCAACAAGTAACGCTTATCCCACAGAAGACGAGAACAAGAATCCGTTGGAGACTGAAGTGGCCTTGAGCACTTACAAGAATCACCAAACTTTCTCCATCCAGGTATGGTTCCCGTTTTTTGGGATTTTCTAGGAGATTACTGATGTCTTATGAAGGTTAATACAACTTTTTGGAGCTTTGGAGAGTTTTATGAAAATTTCGAAAGCTTTCCAAAATGTTATAAAAGCTCCCGTAACCTAGTAGAACCTAGGGATGTCTTAAATTTACCGAGTTTCTGTTGATCTCTAGAATCACGGAAATTCAAAAATTAGAATCTGGTAAAAATTCGGTGTTCTTTAACTGCAATTTTAGGAACTCCCTGAATCGGCTCCAGCTGGTCAGCTTCCTCGTTCCATCGACGTTATTGCTGATGACGATCTCGCTGACAGATGCAAGCCTGGAGACCGTGTTCGTATTGTTGGTTTGTACCGCGTGATGCCAAACAAGCAAAATGGCGTATCGTCTGGAAACTTCAAATCTGTCATCATTTGTAACAATATCCTCCTGATGTCGAAAGAAGTGGTTCCGAATTTCTCTCCGGAAGACATCAAAAATGTCAGAAAAATGAGTCGTCGGAAGGATATCGTTGAACTCCTTGCTCAATCCCTGGCTCCTTCGATTTATGGACATGAAGAAGTAAAGAAAGCCATTCTTTGTCTTTTGCTGGGAGGTAATGAGAGACTTTTGAACAACGGAACGAGACTGAGAGGCGACATCAACGTGCTGCTCATTGGTGATCCTTCTGTGGCTAAAAGTCAAATGTTACGGTATGTTCTGCATTCTGCCCCTAGGGCTATTGCTACTACTGGTAGAGGGAGTTCTGGAGTAGGTTTGACTGCTGCTGTGGTTACGGATACGGACACAGGAGAAAGAAATCTGGAAGCTGGTGCTATGGTACTTGCCGATAGAGGAATCGTCTGCATTGATGAATTTGATAAAATGACGGATATGGACAGAACAGCGATTCATGAAGTTATGGAACAAGGTAGAGTGACGATTTCGAAAGCAGGTATCCATGCGAGATTAAACGCTAGATGTTCCGTTTTGGCAGCAGCTAATCCTGTACTTGGAAGATATAATTTATACAAATCGCCGATGGAGAATATTGGAATGCAAGATTCGTTACTTTCGAGATTTGATCTGATTTTTGTACTTCTTGATGAACATGATATTGATCGTGATAGAATGCTCGCTGAGAACGTGATCAAACTTCAAAGTTACAGAACCCCTGGAGAACCGGATGGTACGGTACTTCGTCTGGATGCAGCTGGAGAAACATTGTCAACATTTGACAATCATGATGAAGGTGACGATAATGCGGATATATATGAGAAAAATAGAGGATGGACAGCAGTAAGTGATTCAACGAAGATTTTAAGTGCTGATTTTATGAGGAAATATATATACATGGCGAAAGCTATCAAACCACAATTGACAGAAGCAGCATCGAATTATATTTCTGAACGTTATACGGAATTAAGAACGTTTGATACAAACAAAGGTGATAGAGAAAGAACCATGCCTGTGACGGCGAGACAATTGGAAACAATGATTAGATTGTCCACAGCAATGGCCAAAGCTAGATTGGCAAAAACGGTCGAGAAAACGGATGCAGAGAAGGCGTTTCAATTGTTGCATTATGCTTGTTTTAAGGAAAAACCTAAACAAAGACAGGAAGAAGAAGCTAAAAAACGTAAAGATGGAAGTGATGATGAAATGGAAGTGGAAGAAGTTGTGTCTTCGACGGGAACGAGAGCTTCGAGAGCGGCTAAAAGAAGAGGCGAAATTCAGGATTCGATGGATACGGAAGAAATTCAAGAAATTGAACCTGCAGCTAAAAAAGGAAGAGTCGAATCTGATATTCCAGCGATTTCTGTAGATCGGTAATTTTTTATTTTTTTTTTTGATATATGAATTTTGTAAATTTTCAGCTTGCGTTCGTTCCGTGAGAATCTTCGTAAAGCTTTCGATATGACTGGCAAACCGGATGATTTGCATCCTCTTGAAGTCATCAAGGACAATATCCAACAATTGGCAGCCGGTTCTCGTTATTCTGAAGGCGAATTTACTGCGGCATTTGAGAAACTTGAAGCTGACAACAAGATCATGATTCAGGACAATGAAATCACCTTGATTTGAATTCTGTAATTTTCTGACGTATTCTAACTTGTATTTTTATTACTTTATCTGTTTTTGGTAAATGAATTTTGTAAATTAAAAAATTTAGAAAGGTGTTCTTCCTTTTTTTGAATATTTTCGTTTCGGGAAATTTTTTATTTTTTTCAATTTTTTTCGTTTTTAGTAGTTATAGCGATGTCGAACGAGGAGAGAACGGCTCTGAGTTGGTTCAGAGACAACCATTATAAAAATTTGGAAAAATTGGCTTCGGAAGAACTCCAATCTGTGAAGTATAATTCCGTCGTCAGCGAATTATGCACGAAAAAACTGGAAGAATTTGTAAGTTTTAGTTTTTTATATATAAAATTAGTTTTTGATATATGAGTTTTATTTTTTATATATGGATTATTGTTTTTAGTTGGATAAAAATCCATCGACGAATGTGACGGCAGAGGATTTGATCGATTCAGTCGCGGCCGAAGCGAGGAAAATGGTCCCGAACGAAGTTAAGCAAAAATTGATCGATGAAACTTTGAAGCATTTGAATGATTACTTTGACAAATTAGGTCCGAGAAAGGGATGAAGAACGTTATCAAGTTGGGAATTATGGATGTGGTATGTCCGGGTGACGTAGTTTTCTGATATATGAAAAAATTGCTGTTTGTTTATTGAATCTTGTTTTTACATAAATAAAGAATTTCGTTGTTATTTGTCATGTTAGATATGGTGATTACAAGTAAAATCAAAATTTGAGATTTTAAAACAAATTTAAAACGAAATCCAATCGGCGAGCTGCGGCTTTTTCTCGCGCAACATGCTGAACCGTCCTAGGCCAGTCAAGTAATTTTTTCGACTCTCGGTGACTCAACATTGGATTTACTTTTGTGGTTTTGAATCTTAGGAAATAATTTCCGATTTTTGCTTATCTTTGAGGTTACTGTAGCTTGATGGAAACAGCATTGGTCCCTATCGAGAAACGGTTATTGCAGTTTCCATTTCTCACAGGGTTGGTTTTTTAAATTTTTGCAGTTTTTATTTGATTTTTTAAATTTGTTTATTTTTAAATTTATTTTTTTAGATTTGAACAACCTACAAGTGTTGATCGGTTACTGTATTCTCAATTAAAAGAATATAAAATTGATTTATACAAATTTCCAGCGATTAATCGTTGGCGTTCACATATTGCGTCATTTTCGCCGGAGCAACTGCAAAAGTAAGATTTCCGAGATTTTTGTGACGTCATCGTGATTATTACTGTTTTACAACCGTGTTTGTTTGATGTAGGCCTAGAATTGACATGTGAAAATTAATTTTTAGGCTATAATCTGTCGAATTCATTACTTTGTAATCGTGCTTAATGCATGCAAGCCTAAAATTGAATTTTCATATATCAATTCTCGGTTATAATTAGTCGAGTTTATTTCGTTTTATTCGTGTTTGAGTTTGTTTGGTTTATATAAGCTTAAAATTAGGTTTTTTATATATCAATTTTGGGTTGTAATTAGTTATATCTTTTGAGTTTGAATTGTGCCTAATTTTTTAGTTTATCTAGGCTTAGAATCAATATATGAAATTCCAATGTTAATCTATAATTGGTCGAGGTTATTTCGTCTTTGAGTTTGTTCGCTTTATCTAGGCCTAAAAATGATATATAAAAAGTCGATTTTAGGCCACAATCTCATTTTTGCGTTGTAGTCGTGCTCAAATGTGTTTGCTTTGTTTAGATTCAACATCGATATATCGGAACCTAATTTCAGACTACCATTGGTCAAATCCGCTGAAGTCTCTGTTCTTGTGAAAGCTGTTTTAGAATCATCGCGAACTGAACCGAAACAGGAAGTTAAGCAAGAAATCAAACGAGAAACTAAGCAGAAAATGGCCCCGAAAGAAGCAGAAGTTGCTGAACAAATCGATGGAGAAGTCGACTTGCCCCAACTGCTTCTGAATCTCCTCAACAATGAAGGCCAATTCGACTCTATCAAGCTTGCTGCCAAATTGAACATTCCACATCAGAAAGTCATCGGTGCCGTCAAAAGTTTGCTAACTCACGAAGGAGTAAGTTTCGGTTTGATTTATTAAAGTTGATATTTATTTTTCAGTTGATTGAAACTACCGACGTCGTTGTTAAGGATTTTGATCTTAGTAAAGAAGGAAAAGAGATTACTGCTGCTGGTTCTCATGAGTACAATGTTTTTCAAGCTGTTGGAGAAAACGGAATCAATCAGACTGATCTCAAAATCCCAAACGCCAAAGTTGGAATGTCCAAAGCCATGGCCAATGGCTGGATCGCTCTGGAGAAAAGCGACAAAGGAAACAGATTAGTCAGGAAAGTTGCCCAAGTCAAGGATGATGTGCAACATGATCTCAAGCTTATTCTCGATGGGAAACTCGACCAATTAAGTGCAGATTCCATTCAGCAATTGAAGAAGAGAAAATTGATTTCTGAAACTACAACCAAAGGTCTAACTGTCAAAAAAGGACCGAATTTTAAAACAACTTTGGAGAAACCAGAACTAGATTTGACGGCAGATATGTTGAGTTCTGGATCATGGGAAACAAAGAGTTTCAAAAAGTACAACTTTGATGCCCTTGGAGTCCTCCCTGCCTCAGGTCATTTCCATCCGCTTCTGAAGGTTAGAACTGAATTCCGCCAAATCTTCCTGGAGATGGGATTCACTGAAATGCCAACGAATCGATATGTCGAGAGTAGTTTCTGGAATTTTGATGCTCTTTTCCAACCTCAACAACATCCAGCTCGTGACGCCCATGATACTTTTTTTGTTTCTGATCCTGCTATAAGCACTAAATTTCCTCAGGATTATCTGGAAAGAGTTAAGAAAGTTCATTCTGAAGGAGGTTATGGATCTATCGGATATGAATATGATTGGAAAATTGAAGAGGCTCAAAAAAACGTCCTAAGAACTCATACAACAGCTGTTTCTGCTCGTCAACTTCATTTGCTTGCTCAAGGAGAATTTAAACCATCGAAAATGTTTAGTATTGATAGAGTATTCAGAAATGAAACACTAGATGCTACACATCTTGCAGAATTTCATCAAGTTGAAGGAGTTGTTGCTGAAAGAAATTTATCTCTTGGACATGTTATTGGATTATTTACGGAATTTTTTAGAAAATGTGGTATTGAAAATCTTCGTTTTAAACCAACATATAATCCATATACAGAACCATCTATGGAAATTTTTGCTTATCATCAAGGATTAAAGAAATGGGTTGAAATAGGAAATTCTGGACTTTTCCGTCCTGAAATGCTGCTACCTATGGGATTACCGCCAGATGTCAATGTTGCTGGTTTTGGTTTGTCTTTAGAAAGACCAACAATGATTAGATACGGTATATCTAATATTCGTGAACTTTTTGGTCCTAAGGTTAATTTAGAAATGATTTATAAGAATCCTATTTGTCGACTTGATAAGGAATAAGAATTTGTTTGGTTTATATAAATTTGTTGGATAATATGGCTTTAAAAAGTTAAAATTACACGTAAAATTAAAAATCAACTGAAAAAAACAGAAAAAGTCGGGATACAAGATGGCAATTTTTGGATTGCATTGACCCGTAGACATGACTAGAATCCAATAAGTCGAAGAATGTAATAAAAAAGGGGTCTCATCCAGATTGTATAATGAGCATAGAATAGAGCCATCCAGAAAAGTTGAACAATGATATTTCTAGTTATTGAAAATTGAACAGATCTGCCGATTCCAGGAAATTGTCCAGTTTTGTAATATCTTTCTAGTATTTTGTCCTGAAAATGTTATCATTAGGAATAAGAGGGAATATAATTGCTTTGAAGAGAATTCTAGACATTTCTAGAATCTCAGGTTTCAAATTTTTATAAAATTCTGGAGTTTTATATTGGGTTCTGAAAAAATAAAAAGTTAAATTTTGATATATAAAAAATCCGGAAATTTGTTTTAAAGTAATTTCGAAAAAAGTTGATTCTTTAGAAACTTCCGAAATCCTATATTTCATGTATTTTTGAAATTTCCATTGGATTCTAAATTTTCTAAAGTTTTAAAAACGAAATTTTAAAATATAAAAAATTTAACCTTTTCTTCGTATTGTTCGTAGAGCCAAGTTTTCAAAACAGATTCATCGGACCATTCTGGACGAACTTTGTGGATTTTGTAATGAACAGCGACATTTGAATTTCCGTCTGGCCATTCTCCAACCATAACTTCTCCAAGACCTCCGACTTTGCCTTTGGGATAGCCGAGTGTACAGTCGACAATGTACTCCACCGGGCCTCCTAGACCGCTTCTTGCCAGTGTAGAAGCTAAAAAGTACAATTTTTATTACAAAAGTTAGGTATTTTTTAAATTTAGGTAAAAAACACGAGTAGTAAAAACGCGAGTCGATTTTGGAAAAATTGCCAGATTTTCCATTTTTTCCTTTTCAGAAATCTTACTCGCCTTTGCACGGGAATTCGAAAAATATAAAAACAATTATTATTATAAAAATTAAAAACAAAAATTTACAAGAAATTATTTTAATAAAAATTTTCAAAATTTAGGTAAAGAACGCGAGTTGACTTCACTGGCCATTTGCCAGATTTTCCATTTTTTCCTTTTCAGAAATCTACTCGCCTTTGCGCGGGAATTCGAAAATAGCAAAAAACCACATTTCTTTTTAAAATTATTTGTTATTTAAAAATTAATACTTACAATCATCTGTAGGACCACAAACATTAAGAACAGCATGAGCTGCTCCTATTCTTGGATGAGCACAATGTTTAAAAGGTTCAATTCCATTTTTTTCTGCAAATTTTTTTTCCGAATTTCTTATTAAATATAATCTGGATCCTTCTGGATACATAACAATCCATCCAAAATCATGTTTCCAATAATAATCTTTTAGATGTTGTTTGAATTGTTCTAGAATTCTTGTTCGTTTATCCGCTCCGCCATTTATGAAAAAATTTCCATGAGCTGTCCACATGATCCCCAAGGGCGTCGATTTCCATATGTTGTAAATTACCCAGAGATAATTCCCTGTTACTGGTTGTTTGTTATGAAATGCTGTCATTAAACAAAAATGATCAACTAATCCAAGATGATTTGCTAAAAATAAAACTTTTTTTTTGTTTAATTTCGATATATCGTCTCCGTATTCCGTAATCGCCAATCCCGAATATTGTCCAGCTCCAGTCCAATGATCATTGACAAATGTACATAAACCATGAACAATGTTGTTGAATAATTTCAAATTGATATACATCAAGGGTCTAACGGCAGCGTAACTCAAGGTACAAGCCACAGGAACGACGATAACCGTCATTATAAACCAGTAAAACGCTCCAATCATCGCCATCAGTTTCCGAAAATCCATCATCGGGCTGAAATACGAATCTTCTTCCTTTTCTCTCGAATTAACAGAGAGTCTTCTGAAAATTATAAAAATTTAAAGTCAACAATTTTACGAAATAATAAACATGAATTTTTAGGATTTTTGTAAAACTCCAAAATTTTCAATTCCATATATAAATTTTTAGGATTTCTGTAAAATTTCCAATTCCATATATGAATTTTTAGGATTTTTGTAAAACTCCAAAATTTTCAATTCCATATATAAATTTTTAGGATTTCTGTAAAATTTCCAATTCCATATATAAATTTTTAGGATTTCTGTAAAATTTCCAATTCCATATATAAATTTTTAGGATTTCTGTAAAATTTTCAATTCCATATATAAATTTTTAGGATTTCTGTAAAACTTCAAAACTTTCTATTCCATATATGAATTTTTAGGATTTCTATAAAAATTCAAAACTTTCTATTCCATATATGGATTTTGAAAATTATCATTATTTTTAAAAATTTCTAAATTTATGAAATTCTGCAAAGTTTGAAAAATTCTGAAGAGCTCCAGAATCTTTTGATTTTTTTAGAATTTTTCAAAACCTACTTAATTTAGAAAAATCCAAAAAGCTACAAATCCTAATATTGAAAAAAATAAACAACTTTATCTTTGAAAATAAGATTTCCTGTGGAGATCAGAGAACATCTACATGGCATTTTTTAAACAAAAAAACAAGTGCAAAAATCTGTAAAATAGTCGACAAAAATTTAATTTTTTTTGCGCAATAATCAGACAAACCAATCTGATCAAAGATCACAAAAAACTGCAGATTTTTTTATTCCGAAATCTTCACAAATGTAATTATAAAAATACCAACCAAACTGCTTAAATACATCGACAAAATTACAGATTTTTAAAAATTTAAATATCAACTTTGATCAACTTAAATGTTGCGAGCATATTGCGGATTTTTTGAATTTTAATATTGATCTCAAACTGCTTAAATGTTGCGGGCAGATTGCGGATTTTCTAAAACTTTTAATACCGATTTCGATTTGCTTAAATGTTGCGGGCATATTGCGAATTTTTAAATATTTTAATATTAATTTCAAACTGCTTAAATGTTGCGAGCAGATTGCGGATTTTTAAACATTTTAATATTGACCAAATTGCATATTTTTTTGAATTTCGAAATCTTAAAAAAATATAATATTAATTAAATTGTAGATTTTTCAACGTTAACTTTTAGGAAGATGACTTACTTCGACATTTGGACTCCATCGTCGACAAGATGCTGGGGTTCTGTCGGTTGGGCTTCTGGAATCATGGTAACAGTATTGGTTTTACCTAAAAAGAAACGTTTAATTTTCTTTCAAAAAACACGGACTGCTGCTTAGCAACAAACGAATTTAAAAATTATACAAATCTTAAAATAGATTATAAAAAAAAACAAATTCATTAATAAAAATTAAAAAAAATAAATTCATTAAAAATTTTAAAAAAACAAAATCATTAATAAAAATTTAAAAAGAAATTCATTAATAAAAATTCCAAAAATCTTCCAAAAGTTCCTGTAAAATTCCAAAAAAATCTCCAGAAATCTCTCTTAGATTTTAGAAATCTTCCAGACTTTTGTAAAAATTCAAAAATTTATAAAAATCTATAAAATTCCAAAAAATCTTCAGAAATTTCTTCCAGATTCTCGAAATCCTCCAGACTTTTGTAAAATTTTAAAATTTATAAAAATCTATAAAATTCCAAAAAATTTTCAGAAATCTCTTCTAGATTCTAGAAATATTCCAGACTTTTATAAAAATCCTAAAATTTCTATAAAATTCCAAAAAAAATCCAAAACTCTTCTAGATTTTAGAAATCTTCCAGACTTTTGTAAAAATCCTAAAAATTCTAAAATTTATAAAATTCCAAAAAACCTCCAGAAATCTCTTCTAGATTTTAGAAATCCTCCAGAGATTTCTATAAAAATCCTAAAATTTCCAAAAATCTGAGATTCCAAACAAGTCGAAATTGTCCCTTGAAAATTCTTCAGAATTAATGAAATTTAATTAAAATAAGTTTATTTTAAAACAATGTTTATTTGAACAATTCCAATCTATTTTTAGTCAATAATAATTATTTTAATTTTTCAAATTTTATTCAATTTTTTTAAATTTTATTCAATTTTTTTAAATTTTATTCAATTTTTTTAAATTTTATTCAATTTTTTAAATTTTATTTTTACAGAACTGCAATTCTCACGCCATAAGTCCGATTTTGGGCTGTTATCAAAAAAAAATCGGACTCAAAAAAAATAAAATAAAAATTATCAGAAACAAGGGTGAAATATTCTTTGTATTTTGCTTCCACAAAAGCTATAATACATCAAAAATAAAATAAAAAACAGATGTTTAGGAACAGTCTAGATGGGGATTTTCCTTAAAAATAAAAAAAATAAAAATTTAGGTAAAAAAAGTAAAAAATGGCGAGATGAATTTTATAATAGATTAATCATGTCTCGTTTAAAGTCAAAATTGATGGTCAAAATTCGACATCAAGGTTAGAAGTCAAAATCACAGGTCAAAGTTAAGTCAAAATTTAATATCAAAATTATAAATTTAAATTTAATATTAAAATTAAAAGTCACAATTTAATATTAAAGTTAGAAATCAAAATTTAATATCAAAATTATAGGCCAAAATTCAGTGTAAAAATCACAGGTCAAAATTGAAAGTTAAATTTAAAAGTCAAAATTCGATAAAAAAAAATCACAGGTCAAAGTTTGTAGTTGAACTTTGGACTTTTCATGTTGAGATAATTTTTTTCATTTTTAAAAATTAGCCTTATTTAAATTGACAGAACTTTGTGGATTTTTCGAATTTAAATGATTTTTAAATTTTAAAACAAAAATTCCAATTTTTGACATCGAAATTTAAGTTCTATTCTGTCAAAGTTGGTAATCAAAAATCGGACTTTTCGTGTTGAGACTAATTTTAAATTTTTAAATTTTTTTTATTTTAAATTTTTAAATTTTTTTTATTTTAATTTTTTTTTTATTTTTAAAAATTAGTTTCACTTAAATTGAAGATTCGAATTTGACATTTTTGATGTTTTATCAAAATTGACAGCCAGTTTAAAGTAACAAAATTGATGGTCAAAATTCGACCTCGAACTTTGGACTTTTCGTTTTGAGATATGAGGTCATTTTTAATTCAAAAATTCAAATATCAACTTCCATAAACCTAAGTAAAACAGATTTTTAAAACAAAAAATTTAAAAAAAAGTTGTTTTAGAACGAAAAGTTCAAAATTGACTGTCATTTTAAAGATCAACTTTGAACTTTAAAATTAAATTTTGATTTTGAACTTTAACGATCAACTTTAATTTCGAACTTTGACCTCAAACTTTGAAGATCAACCTCAAACTTTGAAGATCAATTTTGATTTCGAACTTTGACGATCAACTTCGACCTCAAACTGAAGATCAATCTCAAACTTTGATGATCAACTTTGATGATTAACTTCGACCTCAAACTTCGACTTCGAACTTTGAAGATCAACCTCAAAATTGAAATTCGAACTTTGATAAAATGGAGCACTAGTTTATTATTTTTATGATTTTATTTTCTAAGCAAAAATTATAAAATTTAAAATATCCAAAAAATAAATTGGAAAAATAAAAAAGAGAAATCAATTTTTATGGTCAATGGTCGTATTTACCTTTTTTGAATTTTTATTTTGCCTACACAAGAATTCAAAAACATCATCAAAAAAATCACAAACATCTTTATAAAAATAGTTTCAAAACTAATTTTTCGAATTAAAAAAAAAAAAATAAAAAAATAAATCAGTTTTGTCAATTTTTGTATTTTTATAATTTTCGCACAAGAATTCAAAAAATATTAAAATAATTATTAGAAAAATTAAAAATTTTTAAGAATTTATTTTGATAGAAATTTTTAAAATTTAGGTAAAAACTGAAAAGTAATAAAAACGCGAGTCAATTTCAACTCTCATTTGCCAGATTTACCGTTTTTACCACTTTTGAAATAAAACCCTCTCTCTCTGGGCGGGAATTCGAAAAATACAAAAATAATTATGGAAATAATTTTTTATAAATTTTTGTTTTAAATTTTCCTAATAAGATTTTTTAAAATTTAGGTAAAGAACGCGAGTCAATTTCAACTCTCATTTGCCAGATTTACCGTTTTTACCACTTTTGAAATAAAACCCTCTCTCTCTGCGCGGGAATTCAAAAATACAAAAATAATTATTAGGAAAATTAAAAACAAAAATTTATAAAAAATTATTTCCATAAGATTTTTTAAAATTTAGGTAAAGAACGCGAGTCAATTTTAATTCTTATTTGCCAGATTTACCGTTTTTTTTTCTTTTTAGAAATCTTACTCGCCTTTGCGCGAGAATTCAAAAAATACAAAAATAATTATTAGGAAAATTAAAAATAAAATCTTCATATAACTATTTAAGAATTTTTAGAAATTTGTAGGAATTTCAGAAAGTAGGTAGAAAAATAAAACGGGGATAGCGAAAATAGAGCGAGTCGATTTCGATACCGAATTACCAGATTTTCCATTTTATCTATTTCCATAGATCTCGTTCTCAAAGCAGAAATTCAAAAATTAATAAAAATCATTATTATAAAAATTAAAATTTCTAAAAACTGTCTCGATAAAGATTGTTAGAATTTAGGTAAAAAAGTAAAAATAACATGAATCAGTTTTGGGAAAAATTGCCAGATTTTCCATTTTACCCAATTTTGTAAGTTAGTCACTCTTCAGTCAAAAAATTAAAAATTTAAAATTATTAATAAAAGTAAAAATTTAAAATTATTAACAAAAATAAAAATAAAAATTATTAATAAAAATAAAAATTTCGAAGTTTTCTCGACACGAATTTCTAGAAAGTTCAAAAGACTTTGAAGAATATTTTAAAAAATCAATTTTTGCGAATTGCAAAATTTACAACTTTACCTAATTTTGTAGTTTACTTTTTTTGAGATTAGGAGTTGAAAAAATCAAAAATATTATATAAAAAATGCAAATAAAAATTACAAAATTCTCTCGACACGAATTTCTAGAAAGTTCAAAAGATTTTAAAGAATATTGTAAAAAAATCAATTTTATGCGAATTGTAAAGTTTACAACTTTACCTAATTTTGTAGTTTGTTCACTCTTAGGACTGAGAGTCGAAAAAATCAAAAATATTATATAAAAATTACAAAGTTATCTCGACACGAATTTCTAGAAAGTTCAAAGAATTTTAAAGAATATTGTAAAAAAATCAATTTTGTGCGAATTGTAAAGTTTACAACTTTACCTAATTTTGTAGTTTGTTCACTTTTGAGACTAAGAGTCGAAAAAATTAAAAATAATTGAATAAAAAGCGATATATAATAATTATAATTTAAAATTAAAAAAAGCACGTTATTCAGACAGGAAGCCACTTATTGGAGTCTCGGGATGGACGCACAGTGGATTTCGTCGAGGAAAAAGCCAGATCAGCAGAACTAAGAGTTTGTTCTTGTTTGATTGCAGAAAAATGAATAAAAATGTTCGGAGTGGTTTGTCGTTCTTCGATCGAGCGAAACGGGGGACGCAAAAGGACACAGCCGTGAGTTTCCTTGGCAAGCGGAATAACTGAATATGGCTGGCCTTCATGTGAAAACCACAAGCTCAATTTTCGTTTCGAGACGTTAAAACCAAACCTGCTTTAATCACCACGTCATAAAAATCCGAAATAATCATTTTTCCAAAGTTATGTCAATGAGAATTTTCGAAACTTGTTTTATTGTTGTAAAAGATAAAAACAAAAATTCTCTAAGGTACTCTCGACGCGAAATTTCCATATAAAAAATTACGAAATACATTCAACAATAGTTTTTGAGAATTTCCATATAAAAAAATTACGAAATACTCTCAACACGAATCTTCGAAAATTTCCATAAATAAAAACTACGAAATACTCTCAACAGGAATTTTCGAAAATTTTTATATATAAAAAATTACGAAATACTCTCAACAGGAATCTTCGAAAATTTCCATATAAAAAAATTTCGAAATACTCTCGATACGAATTTTCGAAAATTTCCATATAAAAAAATTACGAAATATTCTCAACAGGAATTTTCGAAAATTATTAAGATTAAAAATAAAAACATTTTCAACATGAATTTTGGAAATTTTCACTATAAAAATATAAAATCATCATTTTTGCAAAATTGTCTCGACATGAATTTTCGAAACTCGTCCTACTATTGTAAAAATTCAAAATTAGCATTTTTACGAAATAATCTCAAAAAAACTTTGAAAATTTTCATAAAAAATTTTAAAAAATCCAAATTTTATTACGAAATAATTTAAAAAATTAAATTTTATATAAAAATAAAAATCTAAAAAAACACAAATTTTCAAAAATAAAAATACTCTAAAAACATATTTTACGTGATCATTATTTCGTAATCAATTTGTTCGAAATATTCTGCTTGGATCTGCAAACTTCCGGACCAAGATCACGTGATATGTGAAACCATCTGTTCAGCTTGAAAATTAATGAATACACGTAAAGTACTTAAGGACATTGAAAAATCACAACAAATTTATAAACTTTAAAAATTACCTCATACCTGTCACCGTAAAAAGCAAAAGTAAAAAATTAAACACAATCAATTGCCAGAAGCAGATGGTTTGACATATTCTCTGCCAAAAATTTTCTTGAATTGATCAGGATAAGCATCCCAAATGTTGTCAGTTTCGTCTAATCCATGTTCCCGACAGGTTGCTTCATCCAAAGGAGTAGCCCCAAGGAAGTTCGTGATATCCTCAATAGTGGTAGTGTAATTACGAATGTATTCAGCGATATACCAAACGAGGACCCGTTTCGGAAGTTCCATCGACAAAAAAGCAGTCAAATTGGCGGCTTGAATAATATCAGGCGATTGGTACTTCTGGAACACTTTGATGTACTCGGGTTTCATACTTCCTCGATGCTAAAAAATTACTTAATTTCCCCACATTGAGTAAAAATTTACTTTTTCATTGTTGAGATAACTAAGGAAAAGCTCCTCGTCATTGTCTCTGATCAATTTCACAGCATCACGGATAACGTTGAATGGCTCAGAATTGAAGTTCTCAACCGGGATAGTTTTATCTGAAGAACCAACCATAGTGTCCTGGAAATCAGTCAACATTCCGGACAGAAGGATATCGTGTTTCGTGATATCAACAATCACGCCATCTTTAAACTTCAGCTTGTAGTCAGTAGGCTCATCTGAAGGAATATTCTCAAATTTTTCTTGCGCACTATCAGCGTTAGCCATTTTTCTGAAAATTTCATATATCAATTTTTTATAAAAACCCGAAAAACACTGAAAACGCATCTCAAACATTCTTAAACTTAGAAATACTTTACAATTATCTTATATAAAAAGTGAAACACGAAACTTATGGAATAATTAGAAAATAACGAAAAAAGTCGATTAGAGAATGAAAGAAGTAAAAAACAAGAACGATAAGGCCGGAGTAGATTCAGCACCACGACGAACAGGACCAAAAAACGCGTCGAGAGAAAAAGCGAGTAATTAAAAACAACTTGAATTGATGAATCACAATTGCAAAATACAAAAATTAAAAATATGAATTCATAACATGACGAAAATTATAAATACTGTCAAAAAACTTAATTTTACAGAAAGTTCTCGAATATTTTAGAAAACTAAAAAATCCCAAGGTTTAAACAATACAAAAATCGCGCCATTTTGAAAATTAATAATTAAGAAATCTTTTCATGGTGAAAATAAAAAAATTTGTTAGTCTCAACATGAAATTATGAAATTTCCTAAAAAATTTAAGGATTTTCAAGTTTTGGACTAAGGAGGTTCGGAATCGTACTATTACGGAAAGCAGACCTACTATGGAACCATAACGATAAAAACAAAAAATGAAAGTCGTCATAAAATTGGCTCGACGCGAATTTCCAGAATCAGAAACTTCAAAAATCCCAAATTCGAAATAAATCGGAAATCGTAATATTGTGAAAATCGGAAAATTTTAAGGTCATAAACAATATAAAAATCAAAAATGAGCAACGTTGAGGGAACATAATAAAAAACAGAGATAAGCGTTGTTACGAAATTTTCTTAACACGAATTTTCAGAATCCTAAGTTTTAAATTATTCAAAAAGCAAACTATTGTAAACAAAAAAGCGTTACTATGAAATCATGGCAAAAGTCGAAAATAAACACGGTTACAAGATTGTCCAGACATGAATTTTTAGAATCTTCTAAAGTTTTAAAATTTTACATTTTTAAAAAAAAGGGACTTGTGAAAAATGAGAATTATTACGAAATCATAGCAAAAGTCAAAAATAAACACGGTTATAAAATTGTCTCAACACGAATTTTCAGAATCTTCTAGTTTTAGAATTTTAAATTTTTAAAGAAAAAGAGACTTGTGAAAAATAGAAAATAAGAATTATTACGAAATCGTTTCATAACAGAAGCCACAAGCGACAGCTATTGTGGGGGAGTAGTCTCGACACGAATTTCTGGAACTTGCTAAAATTAAAATTTAAATCTTGGTTCCTAAAAATCTCACTGAATTCTAGAAGATTCTAACAAAGATCCAGAAATAACGAATTACTTTCGTTGTGGCATCTTTACAAAATTCGAAAATAATTTAAAAATTAAGAAATTAAGAAATTTTTAAATTTAAATTTAAAAAAAATACTTTTTATAATTGAAAAAAAAATTTAAATTGAAATTTAAAAAGATTAATATTATGTCGAAGACTACTGACGCGGAATTCCGGAGCCTCCTGGCGAAGTCTATCCAAAGCCGTCCTTGCCGTCGGCAGACTAAAAATGCACCGACACAAATCAGAACCGAAGCTATCGACCAAATGCGATTGTTTCGACAATGATTTCAATTTCTATTCTCAATCATTCATCAGACCAAGGGTTTGTTTTTAATTATTTTTAATTACAGTAATTATTTCAGGGACGAAGACAGATATTTGAGAAAAAAGAAGACGTGGCGTTTATGAAAGATCCTATTTATCGTCCGAAGAAAACATGGGAACCGTTGAGAAATATACCGTAGTAAGTTGACTTTTCGATGGGGGGTTTTATATGAACACTTCAATGGAGTTGGATATATGAATTTTTCGAAGAATTTAATAGATTTTTAAAGAAGTTTTTGATATATGATTTTTAAAGAAATTTTTGATGAGTTTTTCGAAGAATTTAATATATGGATTTTTGAAGAAGTTTTTGATATATGGATTTTTAAAGAAATTTTTGATATATGGTTTTTAAAGAAAATTTTTGATATATGATTTTTAAAGAAATTTTTGATATATGATTTTTAAAGAAACTTTTGATATATGAGTTTTAATTTTAGTAGTGATTACTTTGATCCTCTTCACAAGGCAGCTCTGAATTTTACGTGTTACTTGAACGAAACCGATGGAGAACACGGGGAGCTCCTGAAGATTAGGCCGATGAAGCTGATCTATCATCTGGATGACGAGACTTTTTCGCTCACGGAGCCATTCAGCGACAACTCAGGTCACATGCAAGGACGAATGTTCCACGGCCAGAAGGTTCCTCGTCACGACAAAAGAGTCGGAAATGATTACTTGTCTTGGAAAGACATAAAAATCGGAGAAGATGTTGTTCTTTTTGGAAAATCTTACAGAATAATTAATTGTGATGAATTTACGAAAAATTTTTTCGAAGACAGAGGAATCAAAATTAAAACAACAGAATCCGTTCCTATTGATTCTTGGAATCTGATGAGACATTTCATGACGGACAAGGCCCGGGAATCTGAATTGAAAAAATTTTTCAACGAAAAAGAAAAATCGGAAATGACGTCATGGAATCAGATGCCGGATTCTTTGGTTTTCTGCTGTGCTTGGCTCGACCGAAAAACCGACTTCTACAGTACCAGAATCAAGAGAACTTTCAGACTAGTCATCAGTAGCTGTGACGATTCCGTCACGATGACAGAACTCACTCCAGGCTTCGGGAACCAATTATTTCTGAAAACTGAAAGATTACCCTACACAACTTCCGGTGGGTTTTTTATATAGTAAGTAATCTGTCCTCTAGGAGTACTGTAGCGGTAGTTATGATTTGTTGAAATCTTTGGATAGTTTAACATTTAATAGTTAATCTTGGAGGATGAATAGGGGATTCTGTACTCTAATCTAGAAGTCCCTAGGTCCATCTAAGAATATATTCCTAAAATTGATTGCGAAATAACCATTACATGATTTATTTTAGTTCCCGAAAAACCTCAAAAATTTATATTGAAGTTATTTCGTCATAATTTGGAATTTCTATGATAGTATGATTGTCGAAAATCTTTGGATAGTTTAACATTTAATAGTTAATTTTGGAGGATGAATAGGGGATTCTGTACCCTAATCTAGAAGTCCCTAGGTTCATCTAAGAATATATTCCTAAAATTGATTACGAAATAACCATTACATGATTTATTTTAGTTCCCGAAAAACCTCAAAAATTTGCATTGAAGTTATTTCGTCATAATTTGGAATTTCTATGATAGTATGATTGTCGAAAATCTTTGGATAGTTTAACATTTAATAGTTAATCTCGGAGGATGAATAGGGGATTCTGTACCCTAATCTAGAAGTCCCTATGTTCATCTAAGAATATATTCCTAAAATTGATTGCGAAATAACCATTACATGACATATTTTAGTTCCCGAAAAAACCTCAAAAATTCGTCTCGAGGTTATTTCCCGGTCTAACATTTACGCGACTGGGTGTGACACGTTGGGCACAAGAACTGGTCAGTACTCCCCACGACCATA